>PVHY01013439.1:0-41369 GCA_004024945.1 Uropsilus gracilis | reverse complement strand
AAAGGAAAGGAAAGGAAAGGAAAGGAAAGGAAAGGAAAGGAAAGGAAAGGAAAGGAAAGGAAAGGAAAGGAAAAATATCAAATTCAGAAAGCACAGGTGAGCTCTTGGAAATTTAAAGTGAATTTAAAATTCTAAGAGCTGGGCACGGTGGCGTGTGACTATAAGCTACAGCTTATGGAGTCACAACAGCGTCTGGGGATTGTGGTTCGAGTCCCGCCAGGGACAACACAGCAAAACCTAGTCCCAAAAACTAGCTGGGCATGGTAGCACAAGTCTGTAATCCCAGCTACCTGGGAAGTGGAGGCTGGGGATTGCTGAGACCGTCGTATGGGCAAAGAGAGCCTGTGGTTTCATGGGCAAAAATACCAAGACCTAGTCTCAAAAAATTAAAATTAAAATTAAATAAAATTCTAAGCAAAGTTGCTAAGCCTTGCCTTAGAAAACATAGAATAAAACTTAGAATAAAAGGAGAAAAACTAGAAGTTCAAAAGATCTTTTTTTTTTTTTTTTTTTTGAGACTAGATCTCGCTATTTTTGCCCGTGGAACCGCAGGCTCTCATTGCCCAGGATACCACAGACTCAAGCAATCCCCAGCCTCAGCTTCCCAGGTAGCTGGGATTACAGGCACGTGCCACCACGCCCAGCTATTTTTTTGGAACTAGGTCTCCCTACAGGACCCTGGCGGGACTCGAACCACGATCCCTAGCCCTGGCCACTTCATAAGCTGAAGCTTACAGGCACAAGCCACCGTGCCCGGCATATCTTTTTTTTTTTTGAGACTAGGTCTCGCTATTTTTGCCCGTGAACCACAGGCTCACGTTGCCCGGGATACCACAGACTCAAGCAATCCCCAGCCTCAGCTTCCCAGGTAGCTGGGATTACAGGCGCACGCCACCACACCCAGCTATTTTTTGGGGACTAGGTCTCTCTACGTGCCCCTGGCGGGACTCAAACCACGATCCCTGGCCGCAGTTGTGGCTTCTTAGGCTGCCACCTTCAGGCATGCACCACCATGCCCAGCCTTAGAAATTCAAAAGCTCTAGCAACCACATTAAAAAATACAGAAAGCCGGGCACAGTGGCTCGTGCCTGTAAGCTTTAGCCTATGAAGTGGCTGGGGCTAGAGATCACGGTTCAAGTCCTGCTAGGGGCAACACAGAGAGACCTAGTTCCAAAAAATAGCTGGGTGTGGTGATGTGCGCCTGTAATCCCAGCTACCTGGGAAGCTGAGGCTGGGGATGGCTTGAGTCCATGGTACCCTGGGCAACATGAGCCTGTGGATTCATGGGTAAAAATAGCGAGACCTAGTCTCAAAAAAAAACTACAGAAAAAGTTAACAGTGACAACAGAACTTACGAAAATTATAATTCAAAAAAATTTTCTCTTTACTTAACTCAGGTTCCTGAACAATTTGCCAAATCATTACATACAAGAACATACGAGCAATGAAAATACAAGACAATTACTAATCCTCATGAAGTAAAAAATAAAAAACAGCAATCACAGTACAGGTTTTGTTCAGAAATGAGCAAATGTTTATGTTGCTTACACTACTGATTTAACTGAAATTTTTGATATACTGAAAAGCAACATCAAAAATTGGTATGCCAAGAACAGTTCCTTAGACACTCCTTTTAGAACTATAAAAATAAATATCAAAAGGGATAGTCAAAGGGGTTGCCTGTGAGGAATACGTGGAGGGTCCACGAGTCAGGGAGTAAGTATGTGTGTGAGATAGGTTTTTAGTAAAACCTATTACTTCGATAAACACAAAAATTAAATCTAACCCAAAAAAATGAAATAAGTAGGGAGCATATGCCGTATAATGTTATCAGTGCACCTGTGTTTTCATTTCTTACTAGTCAGGCAGAAATGGCTAGAAAAGGATACACACAAGCACCTACTTCATTTCAGGCATTAAGCTAGGCTTTTCTCACATTTAGAGAGATAACAAAAGTAGGATATTTGCTTTTTTTTTGAGACGAGATCTCGCTATTTTTGCTGAAGCCACCATACCGCTTCATAGGCACGAGCCACCATGCCCAGCGATATTTGTTTATTTTGTCTTTGGTGGTAAGCATTAACTCTCCTAACTTTTTAAAATCACCTCTTTGGGCCGGGTATGGTGGCTCGTGCCTATAAGCTTCAGCCTATGAAGCGGCTGGGGCTAGGGATGGCTGTTCGAGTCCCGCCTGGGGTCTGTAGTGAGACCTAGTACCAAAAAAATAGCGGGGTGTGGTGGCACACGCCTGTAATCCCAGCTACCTGGGAAGGTGAGGCTGGGGATTGCTTGAGTCTGTGGTATCGCGGGCAACGAGAACCTGCGGTTCCACAGGCAAAAATAGAGACCAAGTCTAAAAAAACAAAACAAAACAAAACAAAAATAAATAAACCTCTTTGAAAACAACAGCAATGTAGAATATGCTGAAACGGTAAATATTAAATTATATGAATCAGCAATAAGAAAAGGTCAGGCCAGGCACAGTGGCACATGCCTGTAAGCAGCAGCCTAGGAAGCTACGGCGAGGACTGGAGATCGTGGTTCGAGTCCCACTTGAGGCAATATTGTGAGATCTAGTTCCAAAAAATATGGCTGGGCATGGTGGTATGCGCCTATAATCCCAGCTACCTCGGAAGCTGAGGCTAGGGATTGAGTCCGTGGTACCCTGGGCAACATGAGCCTGCGATTCCACTGGCAAATAAAGAGAGAGCTTGTCTCAAAATAAAAAAAAGAAAAATACCAGGTGTGGTGGTGCACGCCTGTAATCCAAGCGCTGGGAGGCAAGAGGACAAGGATCACTTAATTTTGAGTGTTCAAGACTATCCCAGGCAACACAGCAAGACCTGGTCTCGAAAAGGCAGCCAGGTGCAGTGGTGGGCGCCTATAATCCCAATTACGTGGGAGGCTGAGACTGGGGATCGCTTGAGTCCATGGGATCAGGACTACTATGGGCAACATAGGGAGATTTAGACTCAAAAAAGGGGGGGGACTAAAGCAAGTAACATTCAAATCCAGATTTTCATGATTTTCTGTTTGTCTCATATAGACAACACAGTAAGTTCTTGGAGAAATAACAGCTCTCATTTTTAAAAGAAAAAGGGGGTAGGGGATAAGAGCTATTAAGGAACTATTCCCCACCATCAAATAGGAATCTTACCTAGAAAAACTAGTAAAACTAAGGCCGGTCACGGAGGCTCATGCCTGTGAGCTTCAGCCTATGAAGTGGCTGGGGCTAGGGATCGCGGTTCGAGTCCCACCTGGGGCCCATAGCAAGACCTAGTTCCAAAACATAGCTGGGTGTGGTGGTGCGCGCCTGTCATCCCGGCTACCTGGGAAGCTGAGGCTGGGGATCGCTTGAGTCTGTGGTACCCGGGCAACAAGAGCCTGCGGTTCCACGGGCAAAAATAGCAAGACGTAGTCTCAAAAAGACAAAAAAAAAAACTAGAGAAACTAGAAGTTGCACTTAAATATATTCAGAATATGAACAGAGGCATTAACCCAGAAAAACAGGAAACTCAAGCCAATGCTATCAAAAGTGTGGGGCCTACAATCCAAAATCTAAAGGGTGCAAGAAATGCAGCCAAGACACAAAGTGGTCTACAATGCAAACCCCACTAGGCAAACTGTGACTGTTTGCTGGTTACCAACCTCAAATCCATTTTCTCCCTCTTCCCATTTATCTGCCTCCAATTTTATTCAGTTCATCAATGCACCCACATTTTGTAATCTAACAAGAGTAGGTAAAATTAAACATAGATTATTTATTAGAGCTTCCAGTAAAACTTATTTAAAAGAACATCTCAGAAGAACCACCTATCGCTCCCCATTCTTTTCTGCCTTAGACTTTATACATAACATTATATATAAAATCTTTTATACATTCACAATGACTACAGTTCCTACTGCCATGCTGTGACCATGAGACAACCCTAAAAATAAAAACCATGGTCAAAGGATGATAAAGGATGAAGACAGATCTGCACTGACTTCACTCAGAACTGTCATAAAAGTTTTTAAATGCCTTTCTAAAGTCATTTTTAAGAATTTTTAAATTCCTAACTTGTAGAAAGCATTATAATCTAGTCTTTGTTGCTAGCAGCAAATTATAATACTTAACAGCAATACAAAAACTTACCACAGTGACATCCTCACAACTGAGGTTAACGAAGCAGTAACCCCAGGGGAAAAAACAATTCCTAAAGATTAGCTCACAGTAAAAATTCACAAAATATACATCATATTATATGTCATATAATCAGTGTTAACACCACCTGTGTTAACAGGCAAAACAAATGAAAGAATTCCAAAATCTGTGAGGAGTTTAAAATAAGTGTAATTTAAATGTTCAAATAAAGAAAGGTATATTATCCTTGAGGCAATAATGGCAAGATACTGTGAAAAAACAAGAGACAAACTGGAAAAAAACTCTAGATATGATTTACTCAAAAAAAAATTCATTCATTGGCTTAACAGTAAGCATAAATTTGAAGACAGAATGCAGAGATAAGCTAAAAATAGGAAAGTGAAATTAGAGGACATGAAGAAAAGAACAAGAATCCCAAGTACACCTAAGTAACAATTCCTGGAAAAGAAAACATAACAATAACAGAACGACGATAATATTTGAACAAAGAGAGCAGGAAACTGTACAAAATGGAAGAAAAACATTAGATTCTCAGAATGGAAAAGCATTATCATCTCTCAAGTAAGTTAAGCAGACCGTCAACAGATTTTCTATTAGTACACATAGATACCAGAAAGACAAACTTGAATTAAATGCTTAGTTACAAGAAAAGAACAATTATTGTAGAATTCAAACTAGCATAAAACAGAATAAAATAATGACACTATTTGACATAAAAGGACTAATACAGCTTACTTGGTTACAACTTATTGGTCAGATCCTAAGGGGGAAAAAAAAACACCAAAACCTTCAAAAAGAAAATGAATCCATAAAGCAACAAGGGAAATGGAAAACTGGGTTACTGGGTTAAGCAAAAATATCAGCAATGTTAAATCTAAATTACAAATGATGATCAAAAAAAAAAAAAAAGCCTACCAATTTGGGAAATTAAAAATAAGGTGGAATTAAAAACTGTAACACGATTTTGAAAAGAAAGAGTAGAGAGGGGATACAAGGCATCCTAAAGTTCTTGGCTCTGTTCAAAAGGAGTATAGAAACAAAAAAAATATAAAGTATGAAAAGTGTGCACATAAAATTTTAAGGGCAAGCAATAGAACATATAACCTCCAAACCAGCAATTTTTTTTAACAGAATAAACTGAAGGTGGAGGGAGTGGGGGGAAGCAAGGTAAATAGATAATACGAAATAAAATTTCAGAAATAAGCCCAAATATACTCATTACTATAAGTGAGAACAAATTAACAGATTCTCAGAGTACTTTTAAAACAAGTTTTACTATATTTACAAATATATTCATTGTAGCACTATTACAAAAATAGTGACTTTTGTAATTACATCTTGTGATTACAAATATTAGAAATTTAGTTGACAATCAAGAGGGAATTAAAATTATCGTGGTACATTCTATGGCAAAATACTAAGACACTGCTAAAAAGAATGAATTGTATCAGTATGGTTGATGTCTCCTCTCCAGAAGTTACAGATCTCTACATGATATTAATGCTAGATGGTATTATACACAGATACACATGTAGTATAGGCATTAATACATATACATATACATATACATATACATATACATATACATATACATATACATACATGCACACAGAATACTATTCGGCCATGAAAAGGGAAGGAAATCTTGTCATTTGTGACGAGATAGAATTTCAGAGCATTATGCTAAGTCAAACAAGTCAGTTTCAATACATGATCTTACATTTATCAAATCTGAAAACACTAAACTTATAGAGACAGAACAGAGTGGTGGTTGCAGAAATAAGGTGGGGTTGAATGGTGAGTGAAATGGGTAAAGGAGGTTAAAAGCACAAACTTTAGGTATAAAACAAGAGTCCTGAAAACAGGACGTATAGCATGATGACTGGTCAATGCTGTGTTGCATACGTGAAAGCTGCTAGAAGAGTGTACTTCAAAATTACAAAAGAAAATTCTACCTATGTGAGGTAACAGATGTTAACTTATTAAAATATTTAAATGTTAACTTAAGTATTTCACAATATTTAAGTTTATCAAATCATTATGTTACACACCTTAAACTAATATATCAATCACATCCCATCAAAACTGGAAAGAAACACATAGGTGGGCAAAAAAGATCCTAAAAGGATAATGCTTGGCTCAAACTGGGAGAGTACAAAAAAATACTTCAACATATTTTCATTTTTTATTATTTTTAAGCAGAAGGGAAGCTCTGAATAAAATATGAAGAAGTGACATTTGTTCATTCTGGATAGGTAATACACAGACACTCATTTGATATTCTGTAGTGCTTAGAATTACTTATAATAATTAAATGCATATTAAAATAAGTTTAGTAAACAGAATTAAATATATAATATAGCAACATACAGAACTTAGTTTTACAGATTTATAGCAATATACATTATATATCCTTATTAACTAAAAATTTAAAATAGTAACACTATAACTTAATGACTAAAATCTTGATTTTTATTCTATCAAATAGTTCCTACCTAACAATGTAATAAGTCAAAAACAGCAATAAAAAGAAGCATAGCATTACCATTAAAGTGAGCTAAAGAACAGAACTCTCATGAAGCAGAAAGGCAACAAGTTCTCTTAATCTTGGTTTTTGGTATGAATGCAGACCAAAAAAGCTACGCTTCAAGATGAAAAAATACATAACAAATTTAAAAAGTGGTGGGGAGACAGGGCAATAGATGAAGTTATAGTTCACCTCCTAGGAAAGGAATAATCTTTCATGTAGAGCTCAAACAGTAATACTTTTTTTTTTTGAGACTAGGTGTCACTACTTTTGCCCATGGAACCGCAGGCTCTCGTTGCCCGGGATACCACAGATTCAAGCAATCCCCAGCCTCAGCTTCCCAGGTAGCTGGGATTACAGGCACGCGCCACCACGCCCAGCTATTTTTTTGGAACTAGGTCTTGCTACGGGGCCCCAGGCGAATTCCTGATGTACTTCTGGGAATTTTATTTTTCACACAATCTACTTTCAAAATATTTTCTATATAGGATATTTAAAAGTAAGAGAATCTGTTCTCTTAAATCCCATGAAATGCTAGAATGTTGTAAGCGTTATCTCAACAAAGAGATTAATGAAATCTAAAATATCATCTGGGGCGGGCATGGTGGCACATGCCTGTAGGTGGCAGCCTAGGAAGCCACGGCCGGGGCCAGAGATCATGGTTGGAGTCCCGCTGAGGGCACGTAGCAATGAGGGCAGGTAGCGATGAGGGCACGTAGCGAGACCTAGTCCCAAAAAAATAGCTGGGCGTGGTGGCATGCGCCTGTCATCCCAGCTACCTGGGAAGCTGAGACTGGGGACTGCTTGAGTCTGTGGTACCCCAGGCAACATGAGCCTGTGGTTCCATGAGCAAAAATAGCAAGACCTAGTCTCAAAAAAATAAAAATAGAAATAAAATAAAATATCATCTGTGTCTCACTAAAATTAAATAAAATCTCTAACCTCTTCAGCTTGTGCCAATCAAGAATACTTATCAAGGCTGGGCACGGTGGCTCATGCCTGAAAGATTCAGCCTATGAAGCAGCCAGGGCTAGGGATCGCGGTTTGAGTCCCACCTGGGGCCCGTAGCAAGAACTAGTTCCAAAAAATAGCTGGGCATGGTGGAGTGCACCTGTAATCCCAGCTACCTGGGAAGCTGAGGCTGGGGATTGCTTGAATCTGTGGTACCCCGGGCAACGAGAGCCTGCGGTTCCACGGGCAAAAATAGCGAGACCTACTCTCAAAAAAAAAAAAAAAGAATACTTATCAATGTTTAAACCTTCAACCATTATGATTGTGGTTAGTAGACTGTCAAAAATTACTCAAAATTTTAGAGCACAAATCCAGTTAACTGAGGTGAATGAAGTAATTCAACTGCTTTTTCTGAACAATGAAAATCTATCCACAAAGAATTTCTCTTTAAAACCAACCAACCTAGGACGGACACAGTGGCTCGTGCCTGTAAGCTTCAGCCTATGAAGCAGCCGGGGCTAGGGATCGCGATTAGAGTCCTGCCTGGGGCCCGTAGCAAGAACTAGCTCCAAAAAAAAAAGCTGGGTGTGGTGGTGCGCACTTGTAAACCCAGCTACCTGGGAAGCTGAGGCTGGGGATTGCTTGAGTTCGTGGTACCCCAGGCAACGAGAGCCTGCGGTTCCATGGGCAAAATAGCGAGACCTAGTCTCAAAAAAAAAAAAAAAAAAAAAAAAAACACCAACCAACCTGAGCCTGGTATGGGGGCTCATTCCTGTAACCTTCAGCCTATGAAGTGGCCGGGGCTAGGGATCGCGGTTCGAGTCCCGCTGGGGCAGGTAGCGAGACCTAGTTCCCAAAAAAATAGCTGGGCATGGTGGCACGTGCCTGTAATCCCAGCTATCTGGGAAGCTGAGGCTGGGGACTACTTGAGTTTGTTGTACCCGGGGCAATGTGAGCCTGTGGTTCCACGGGCAAAAATAGCGAGACCGACTCTCAAAAGAAAAAAAAAAACAAGCTGTCCCCTATGCTTTCTTACTTTCTTTATCCTTACACTTTTTTAACATTCAGTCTACTCCTACTCATTATTTATTTATAATTTTTAACATTCCGTCTACTCCATTTATTTATTTATAATTTATACTCATTATCCTATAGAAAATATTCTTCACAAACCAGGGAACTACAATTGCTGTCTCAAGAACTTCCCTTAGTCTTTAGCATCCGTGGAAGCAATGCCATCAACTTTTTTTCTTAAAAAATCAGTTGCCTGTGCTGCTACTGTACCCTGCATACTCTCCGTTCTTGACAGTTCATTATCCATCTGTAGTAACTTGTTCTCCCAACTCTTCCAACTGTGGATCTGTACCACAGTTGTCTTTTCTTTTCTGACAATGATGTCATTCCGTTCCCAGTCTTCTGCATATGCAATTCCAACTCTTAACTCTAGTACTTTACATCTTCAACTACCAATCCTAGCAATGTCAAAACCAACATATCAATGTCAAAACAGAACTTCCCTTACTCAAATTTCCTCTCCTTCCTCTATTACTACAAATGGTATCACCATTCCACAGAGAGCAACATCACAGAATCATTTTTGGCCATTCTTTTCCTTTATTCAACATCCATATGTCATTTCATCCTTCAAAATACTCCCTACTGGGACGGGCAATGTGGTGCATGCTTGTAAGCCACAGCTTATGGAGTTGTGGCAGGGTCTGGGGATTGTGGTTCGAGTCCCACCCAGGGCAACAACAGAGAGACCTAGTCCCAAAAAAAAACAGCTGGGCGTGGTGGCATGCGCCTGTAATCCCAGCTACCTGGGAAGATGAGGCTGGGGACTGCTTGAGTCCGTGGTACCCAGGGCAACGTGAGCCTGCGGTTCCATGGGCAAAAATAGTGAGACCTAGACTCAAAAAAAAAAAAAAAAAAAAAAAAAGTCCCTCCTTTCCTTTCTACATTCACATCTTTATAGTAACAGCATTTTAATGTCTTTCAAATTCTAACCTCCCCTTTCAAATCTACTCTACATATTACCAAACTACTTGTCTGAATATAATATACCATTGCTCTGTATTTTTACTCTTGAACATCTGTTAAGGAATCAACATCGTTCATAAGCCTCCCTTCTCTGAAAATGAGCTATTCCAGTGCCTGTGTCTGAGTAAACTATTATTGTTTATTCATAGTTAAATGTTCCAGAGTAGGCACCACCACACCCAAGTCAAGGCAGAATTTTCATTTTTTCCCCCTAAGAACAGAAATTTGGATAGAGATTTAGTTCCTTGACTTAGGAAATAGAAAATAGAAGGAATTAAAGTATAACCCCAAGCAACATAGTCTCTTAAAAAAAAAGTTTAATCATAGCCCATACTTCAACTAGATATGTATTTCTATTGAAATAATGTGCCCCTATCTTACAAAATCACTTATGAGATTTGCTAGGTTGATTACAGGGAGATAACTGGTATAGAATACTAAGTATCTGACAGTAAACACTCAAAAACATTGGTTGTTAAAGTTGCAGAAAGTAAAAGAAGAAAAAGCGGAAACAAGATTAAGAACAATTTCCTTTCTAAGTGCAGATATATCCCAAATAATTCCATTTAGGGTTCTTGGTTCTTATAGCCTTAAAATAAAAACCTCTTTCCTTTTTATGGAGACTAGGTCTCACTATTTTTGCCCATGAAACCACAGGCTCACGTTGCCCGGAGTACCACGGACTCAAGCGATCCCCAGCCTCAGCTTTCCAGGTAGCTAGGATTACAGAGGTGCGCTACCACGCCCAGCTATTTTTTTGGAACTAGGTCTCCCTACGGGCCCCAGGCTGGACTCGAACCACGATCCCTGGCCCCAGCCGCAGCTTCCTTGGCTGCCACTTACAGGTATGCGCCACCATGCCCGGCCTAAAAACCTCTTTGCTTTTTTAAAATTTGGAAGGTTTTTTTTTTATTGCTTACAAAGAATTTTACCCTTTTACAATTCCTATATGCTACAGGAATTTAAAAGATGTTGTGCCTCTTCTCTAAAACCTTTATAGGTACCTATAACCCACCCATTAAGCTCAAATGAAATGAGTGTCCATGTAACTATTAAAATAAGTATTTTATTCACCTGGATAAACCGATCATTGCCTAAGAGAGGACAAAGGGGAAAAAAAGGCATAGGGTAGCATTTGAGGTAAATGTTGCTAGCATTCTACCATGCCCCATTTACAATCTCTCTATATCCTTCCGCTCTTGACACACAGCTATTTTCTCATAGTTCTTCAGACTGACACTCCCTGAAACAGCCTCAAGGCTAGCATTTACTAATAAACTAAAGTGTAACTTCCTTTTCTTGGTCACCCATCAATCCCAAACCATAACATGATAAAAAAGGGGAAAAAAAAAAAAAAAAAAGAGTAGATCCATTAGCTACTTCATCAAGTCCTAAACTTTTTAATTACTTTTATCTTCCAAAATCTATTCCCCATTACATGAGCTATAATTCTGCTACAGTGTATCCTCACACACCATAAAAACACAAAGGGAATATTGCTCTTAGTAACTCTAGATAGGAGACTTAAGTCATTATTTTGGTTGATCAAAAACTGCTCAAGTAGAAGTTAAAGTTACTGCTTTTGCTATAGCTTTAAGTAGAAGCTGAAGTTTTTCTTTTTTTTTTAACCTTCTGCCAAATTCCTTAGTCCATGCCAAAAGGAAGGAACTTTCATTTACAAATGTAACAGTGCAGTATAATTAGAGGAGAGTAAATCTACTTCTACTTCTCCCTAATATTCAAATGGAAAAATGTTTTTGGCCACAAATAATATACCTCTCATTCAAAGGTTCAGAAAGTGTTCAGAAAAAAGGTAAATCAGGTGAAATAAAAACTTTTTCTTTTCTTTTTTTTTTTTTTAAGGAGACTAGGTCTCGCTATGTTGCCTGGGATAGTCTTGAACCCACGGACTCAAGTGATTCCTAGCCTCAGCCTCCCAAGTAGCTGGGATTACAGGCGCGCGCCACTGCACCCAGCTAAAAATTTGTATTTTGCTTTGTGAAAGAGACTAAATGTCTGAAAACACTGAAGACTCAAAAGTTAAATGATACATGTGCCATGCAGTAAAAAGAATCAATCACTAAATTCTTGGTTTTTAATTCACTATAAAGAACCTAGGCAAACCATCAACTTCCTAAAGCCCAGTAATTCTTTGGCTAGTCAATTTAACATTCAAACCCATAACAACTGGTAATGAAAGTTCAAATATAAAACTATACTTTATCTGTTTTTGGTATTCATGAACATATACTTATTTAGTTCAATTTTTTTTTCAAATTAAAAAAAAAAAAAATCTGTTTAAAACTGAGTCAATCGTTGCCCAAATTCAGTATCTGGACAATGTTTCAGTAATTAAAACATTAGTATATAACACCTAAACTACTCACTTAAGTATTTTAAAGTTTTTGATAAACAGTTCTTACCACTCTGGCTGCTCTCTCTTGAGATTCACATTTCCTACAAAACCATGGTCCAGTGGGTACTTGAACAATGCCATAGCAAGCTGTTGAAAAATAAAGTGCTTTAATGTACGTCAACATTTAAATACAGAAATTCACTCTTTCAAAGCTCTATTTTAAACGAATTTTTTACCTCTCAAATTACTTTTATAAGCCACTTACTTTGTGAAGAATTAAAACATTTTATAGCACATATTACCTATTCAGGTAAACTGTAAGACACTGACAAAACTTTTGAAATACAATCTTTTATTTTAAAGTACACACAAATTTTAATTATCCTTTATGATAAGATTATTAGGTAAAGTTTAACAGATAATTAGAGATTGTTTTCCTACCTAACTTAGAAATTCATTAATTCATTCCTATATCCTACAGTTTAAAATGTAGGCATTTTAGTTAAGTCTCATGAAAATAGTTCTTTTCAAAATGAGCAACAGATACTGCATAAAAATGAAATGTAATGTTAACTGAAATGCTTTCATTTATATAAAATATCGAGAATAAGAAAATCTACAGAGACAAAAAAAAAGTGGATTAGTGGTTGCCTAGGGCTGTGGGAGTTGGAGAAAAAAAAAAAAAGAGAGTACCTGCAGATGGGATCAAGGTTTCTTATTAAGGTGATAAAACTATTCCAAAATTGTGGTGTTAGAGGCAAACCTCAGTGATTTAAAAAACAAAAACAAACAAAAAAAAAAACCACTGGATTGTACATTTTAAATGGGTAAACTTTATGGTACATGAATTACATCTCAACAAAGTTGTTATAAAAAAGTAAAATACCTATTTCTAATACTGTAACATGAATATTTAAACAAGTAACCTGATATTTAAATCACAACTTAGTTTAAAATGTTAATATTACTATTTAATTAACTTGAACCTGAAATTGTCCCCAAAACCTATAAACACTGATATCAAATTGACAATCTCCCATGAACTTGCTTAAAGGGAACTCAGAAGTATCTTAAATACTGGAAAACACTTAACTATAAAATCAGCATAAATCTTTAAAACTCCAAAAACTAAAATACTAAATCAGTTAAAACTAGTGACTTTGTCAGAATAAAAATGTTCTAGTATGCAAGAAACACAGCTTCAGTGTGCAAAAATTTACTTCAACTGAAGTACTACTAGACAATTTAAGACAGAATTTCCGTATCAGGAAACGAAATTATTTATCAAAATGTGACCATTTATCATACTCCACAAATACCAAGAAACTGTTATGGAAATATTACCTATCAGTACTAAAGGCCCTAATAACAGTATTTCGTTTTTGACATACTACTAGAAAGGTGTGCAACTTTACCATCTCTTTAAAAAAAAAAAAAAAAACTAGGCATAATTGCATTCTCAGGTTAAATCAGGTGAATATTCCCACACCTCCCAGTTCTCAGATTCTAGACTTAAAAAAAAAAAAAAAAAAAAAAAAAAAAAAAAAAAAACTCCAGTTCCTTCTGGTTCATACTTTCCTCTTTCATTCCGTAGTTTCCTTTCCAAAAGGCTACTAAACAACACCCGTATCACTCAAAGCCTGATTCAGGACTTGGGAAAGAGGGTCGGTTTTTTGACGA
Source organism: Uropsilus gracilis (assembly GCA_004024945.1). NCBI lineage: Eukaryota > Metazoa > Chordata > Mammalia > Eulipotyphla > Talpidae > Uropsilus > Uropsilus gracilis. Next base: position 27,671 of record PVHY01013439.1, on the reverse strand, counting down.
AGAAGAGGGCAAACGGGAAAAGGGAATCATTAAAAAAAAAAAAAAAAAAAAACACCAACATAAGACTGTTCCAGTCTCGACTCCTTCCAACATGAAATGGGGAATAAACTTCAATTCCCTGAGGACCAATACTGTCCTGAACTTTTTGGTTTATCAAAGTAAAAACAGCAACTCACCAAACGTAAAACACTCAGGGGAAAAAAGAAAAACAAAAACAAAACAAAACTAAGATGCTCCCCAAGGCACCGGCGGAACCACCACCTCCTCTTCACTCACACCAGCCGAGTTCAGGGGCTTGATGCAGCCACTGAACAGCCTTATCCACCAGCCAGCACGGCCCAGCCAAGCCACTCCAGCAGCAGCGACACCGTGGCGGCGGTCTCCTCGCGGGAAGCTCCCGGTCCGCGGCAGCCGAGGCGCCACCAGAAGGCGTGGGGTGCAGCGGCGAGCGGCCGCGCCAATCTCAAGCGGCCAGGCATCCCCACCGGCGGGCGGCCCGGCCAGCCCGGCCAGCCCGAGCGCGGCTCGCGGCGCTCCCGGGCCAGACTCCATGCTACAGGAAGTCTCCAGACACACTGCGGCAAAGCCCGGCCGGCCCTGAGGGGGGAGGGGGCTCCACGTTCCCAAACCCACAGCCCCGGCGACACGACCGCGGGTCCAGGGCCCGCGCCCCGCCCTCCTCACACGCTCCCATACCCCCCCCGGGGGCGCAGGCCGCGGCCCCCGACGACTCCCCGGCTCCAACTAAGGCCTCGGAAAGGCTCCGAACGCCGGCTCCCGGCGCCGGCGGCGGCCAACTGACACATGAGCGAGTGCAGGGAATCACATGACAGGCCAGGCCACACGCACTTTCTCCCACATGCACAGCCCACTCCCCCTCCGCCCCGCCGCGGACCCTCGCAGTCAATCCCCAGCCGCCCAACGGGGCGGGGGCGGGGCGGGGCGGGGGAGGGGCGGGCAGGAACTGGCAGTTGATGCCAAGGTGGGGGAAGCGGTGACGGTTGGGAGCGGGCTGGGCTCGGCCCGGCGGGCGGTTGGGTGTTTACCTTGATGCACCGCGACGCTGCAGCCGTGCCCGTCGCAATAAACCAGCGGGTTCTCGGCCCAGCCTCTCTCGTCTGAGCAAACGCAACAGCCTCCAATCATCTCCTTCATACTATGGGAGACCTCGTCCTCCAGTGACACGGGCCGGTCGCTAGAGACCATCTAAGAGGGAGTTGGGGGGACCATTAAAAAACACATGCAAGCCGATGAGTGTTCCCCCCGCACCGCCAGCCGCGTCCCCACTCCCTCCCCGGCGCCGCCGGCCCCCGCCCGCCGCTCGGCCGCTCGCTCACTCGGGCTTTGCCGCTCAGTCACTCACGTTCCGCACAGGAGTCAGGAGCCATGTCCTTGCTGACTCCCCCCACCTCCCCTCCACCGCCTCCTCCGCCTCCTCGTCTTCTTCCCTCCCCACCTCCACCCGGCCGCTAACGCTGGAGCCCGGAGAGGGCACACATAATCAAGTAGGCCTCCGCACAGGCGCACTGGGGGGGCTCCCGCTGGGCCCGGGGCAGCGAGGGAGGGGAAGGGGGCTGCGCTTCCTCCTCCGAGCGTCACCCGACGTGCGCGCCCGCCTGGCGGCCGGCGTGAGAGAGCAGGCCCGGGCGCGGCGAGGCTTGCGTGCGCGCCGCCGCGCCCAGCCGGCCGCCCCCCTACCTCCCGGGCCGCCCTTTCCCCTCCCCCGCTCCACTTGCCGCGGCCGAGGTGTGTTAGGGGGTGGAGACGAGTGGAGCCGACGCCGCGCCGAGGCCGGAACCAGCCGACGAGAGGGCGCGGGGGCGCGCACGCGGTGCCGGAGACGTTGGGGCCGCCTTCTGCAGCGCTGGTCGCGCGGGCGGCGTGTGCACGTCGCGAGGAGCCCTCCGAGAAAGGGCGGCGGGGAGGGGGGCGCAGCCTGAGTACCTGAAACCCCCGTGGGCTTCTCCTGGTACTGTGATCCTACCTGCCGGTCTTTTTCTCGGTAGCTGGCATGTGGGTGACAAGGTTTGGCAAGTGTGCCAGCTTCCATGAAGGGTGCAGTGAAGCATGGCTTTCTGCAGTTGGCTGCTCTAACTTCTCTGTACTCCCTGAGCCTCTTAGCCATTAAATTGCACATGCTGGACTCTACCCAAAGTTCACCCAGTGGAAGTGCCACCAATTCCTAATTCCGCCGCTCCTTTACACACTTACATTGTCCCCAGCGACACATGAAAGTGCAGCACTAAATGCAAGGTCAAAAACCTGGGTTAGAGTTACACCAAAGCTACCCTAAACTGGCTGTATAGGAGTCAGAATGGTTGTTAGTCAAGAAATAGCAACATAATGTGATGATCTGGAAAATACCATTAAACTAAAGGATGAAGGAATTCAAGTTCTCTTAATCACCAAATGATAACACCTTGAGACAGTGACGTCCAGTTTTGATTGAGGATTTCTCTAATCTGGCTCTGCACTCCAAATTTACTCTTAAACATTTAAGGATCAGAAAGATGGCAGCTCATTCCTTACAAATAGAAAAAGAAGGAGTCCTATCTGAATAGACTAATTAGCTGGTTACTGAGCAATTTTGAGCTGTACAATCTTCCGCTATACCCTTATCCCTTATGTAAGACTAATAGTGATTTCAGGCAAAAAGTCTCTAATTATAAATGTTAGCATGAAATAGGATTATAATTTTGAAACTGTACTCTTGAGGCCAATTCATAGCTTTGGTTAATACCCTGCAGGTAGAAAACGGTTGCCTATCAGAAATCACCAACATATTGTAAAGGAAAATGCAGTCATATAATGCTAAAGGATGAAGGACTCCAGTTCTCGTCAGTCATCAAAACATAATGGTAACCCCTTTAAAAGCAATCCCCCAAAATAAGAACATTTCAAATCTCTTTTAAAAAGAAGTACGATGTCTTTTTTTTTTTTTTTTTTTTTTTTTTTTTTTTTTTTTTTTTTTTTTTTTTTTTTTGAGACTAGGTTTCGCTATTTTTGCCTGTGGAACCGCAGGCTCATGTTGCCCGGGGTACCATAGACTCAAGCAATCCCCAGCCTCAGCTTCTCAAGTAGCTGGGATTACAGGCGCACGCCACCACGCCCAGCTATTTTTAGGGGGACTAGGCCTCGCTACGTGCCCCCGGCGGGACTCAAACCACAATCTGTGGCACCGGCCGCGACTGCCTAGGCTGCCGCTTATAGGGATGAACCACCATGCCCGGCCTGGATGTCTATATTTCCTATCTCAAATTAAATGGCTAGAAATAAATTCAAATTCATGAATCCTAAGAATTATCATAGTTATAATGCAACTACATACTAGGGAATATAATAAATTGTAATATTCTAAAAGCTAAGAGTGCTAGGTGGCGCATGCCTGTAAGCGAAGGCTTAGGAAGCCGCGGTTGGGGGCAGGGATCACGATTCGAGTTCTGCCGGGGGCACATAGGAAGACCTAGTTCCAAAAAAGTAGCTAGGCGTGGTGGCGCGCACCTGTAATCCCAGCTACCTGGGAAGCTGAGACTGGGGATTGCTTGAGTCTGTGATACCCCGGGCAACGTGAGCCTGCCATTCCACGGGCAAAAATAGGGAGACTTAGGCTCAATCAATAAATAAAATAAAAGCTAAGAGTGATAAATCTACTGACGTGTAAAATAGGGCGAAAAATACATTACAGATACACAAATATGAGAATTCTATTATTTAGTCCATTTAGTAAAGATGACTATGAGATTACATACCTATAAAATACCACTTCTATATGGCAGTCTAGGCAGTCTCGGCCAGACCGGGGATCAAGGTTCGAGTCCAGCTTGGGGCAACGTAGCGAGACGTAGTTACAAAAAAATAGCTGGGCGTGGTGGCGCGCGCCTGTAATCCCAGCTACCTGGGAAGCTGAGGCTGGGGATCCACAGGCAAAAATTGCGAGACCCTGTCTCAAAAAAAAATTTTTTTTAAATAAAATACCAATGCTTTTTTGGGGTATGGCAATAAATATTTCTGAGCATGTACATTATGTTCATAAAGTGTCATTTATAAAAGCTAAAGCAACCTTCAAGCAAAACCATATTGTTTTGTGTATCATTCAAACATTTTATCTTTGCACTTTTGCAAAAGATACCAGTTCAACATCCAATTCCTGTTTAGGTTCAGATTCCTAATGAATGAAGAGTAATTTTGAGTTCAAATCAATATTAAACTTCCCTTTCCAAACACTTCAGTCAACCTTTAATGCATCAGATTATTTAAAAATATACTTGTTCTGTTTTTATTCATTAGACTTTAGTTTGTAGAATTAATTTATATGTAAGAAGGATGGGTGCCTTACCCTATTGTGTAACATTTAATAAAAGATGTACAGGTAAGCACTTGCTATTTCTAAAACTAAAGAAAAAATTCATTACTTGTATGAGAGTTGAAATTCAGAAAAATATATGAAATAAATTATTTCATAAAGCAGGCCAACATGCACATAACAGAATCTGAAACAGAAATTTTGTGAATGATATGAATATGGGCAAAGTACAAGTCTAAGTATTTTTTTAACAAGTCGAAGTATTTAAAACAAATACCTAAATATTAAATATTGAGTTCTGAAAATTATGAAAAAATATAATGGGAGTAAGTAAATCATTCTTATTTTAACTCATTTGCCAGAATCAGAATTTTTCTTATGTTGCTTGTCTAAAATATAGTATTTAACAATTGAAAGAATAACACATTATAAAATTGCTCAAATATAAATAAAATATATTTATTCAGTAAAAATTCATTTAACATTGACTATGAACTAGGGACTATTTTAGATACAGAAAATACAAAAAATTAAGCAAGTTATGTTTGTCCTTTGTGTGACATAAATATATATGCATGCAAGTGTATGTAGATATTATCATGTGTACATGTAGGTATATACATGTTTGTATAGTTACAAACACATGCATGAGTGTGTAATATAGAGGTTTCTATTATATGTAGATCTCTCTATGTATGAGTGGATATAGATACACACATATACATAACAATTGGCCAAACACACCAATTCTCAGAATAAATAAAATGTATAACTAAATTGTCAGGAATGTTAACATTCAGGTAAATTTTTTAAAATACATGGTAGGTAAAGTAAAAAAAAATGGGACTTTTAGACTAATATCACAGAAAAAGACAATTACAACCTTAAAGTGTTACCCTCTAAAACTGGTTCTACATACACAAAATATCTTTAGAAAAAGGCTACCTAGTACATGTAGAATAAAACAAAAGCCTGTTGTCTCCAATATTCTCCCTCACATAACAGTAGCTAACTAGGTACTGGCTCATCTATTTCCCTGAACTAATCATCTGAGGCAAACCACAGAAAACTCAAGTGAAGTATTTTATGATGTAACCTCTAACCCTACTATAACGGGAAATTGTATTTTTCCCCCTCTGGATAATATATCTTTTATAATTTTCTTTATTCCTTAACCTAGGTGCGAAATTTTTGTATCTGTTTTTCCACGATCATTTACCTAAGTACTATGAAATATCTAAAGTGAAATTTGATTCATAGTTTAGTATTGACTTTTTAGTCTCTTTACAAATTAAGTTTTATGCCTTCTATGTATGCATATTATATTTAATCTATTATAACCATTGTAAAGGTATATAATGAAATATAGAAATTGAAGTCTGTATCTATAATACTAAGACTAAAATTACCTTCCTTACCACAGGTTCTTGACTGCCATAAAATACTCAATTCTGTATTGTCTCTGATACTAACATTTTAAACAAAAATATCTGTTAGAATTCATTCATCTACTATGTCTCATTAGAAACTAACCTTGCTTCTGAATAATTGAAAAATTCAAATTCTTATGGTCTTTATAGATTTCAGACATATGTTTTACACTAAGGAATCTCTAAATAAAATTTTGCTTCTCTTATTTGGTACCCAGGGTCTCTTACCTGTTATGTGAAAAGTTTATCATGAGCTTTCTATTTATTCTGGTTTGGTTAAAAGGTACTGCTAAAACTAGTTTTATTTCTTTCACAATGAGGGAATACTGTGTTTTTATAGATACATACTCACAAAAGGCACCTGTGTCGTGGAGTACTATTTGAAAATTCTTTGAAAGGTATTCAATTATATTTTCAATTGATATTCTGTTAATGACTTGTAAAAATTTCTACTTAATGAAGCGTGTTAATCTTACTAGTGATCTTTTTCTTAATTTTTCTAGCAAGTGTCTTGCACATAGTAGGCCTACAATAAAAACTTTCCAATGTATAATATTAGTGTTTAAAAGCTAATTACAGTCTAAGCTTGTCTTTAGAATAAAACAAGACTTTCATGTGTATGTATAACTGAACTAAAATTGTTAAGCAATGATTAACGGAAATTTTCGGATAAATTGGTTTTAAAGATTTTCAATTAGTAAAAGTGAAGAGTTTTTGCCAGGCAGTTTTGAATTGTTTACATTTAAATAGCTTTCCAATGTTAACTACCCTTTCTTATAAAAGTCATCATTTTCTCACAAAACAGATTCTAACTTAGAATCAATTATAATTAATTTTATTGTTAGATATACCTCATTGTTGGAAACTTTAGTTAGGTAATTCTGGAATTTAAATTGCATGTAATTTAAATTTTTAAATCTTTTTAAGAATCAGGGCCTACTATTTAAAGAGGTTGTGAATCTTGTGTTAGGCTTCAATGCTACCCCTTTGCTATAAAATTGATGTATTATCTACATTTATATTTTTGGTCAAAACACTAAATCACTAGTAGAAAAATAGTTAACTAAAACATGTTTTTAGATCTCCTGGGTATTACATAAACCTCGATTACATTTTAGGACCTTTTTTTTCCCCACCATGCAACAATACCTAAAGGTATTACACGTTAAATTTTCAGAATATACCCATAAAATACAAGAGGAGAAATATAAGGTCCATGTCCTCATTTTTTCACTGATAGTGAAGATATGCATTTCTGTTATAGTAAAAGAAGTGTGATTAAAGTGACATATTTAAGTGATATAATAAGGTTATCTATGTGAAAAGATTCTGGACATGGAAAAGAGGAAAATCAGTTTTGAAACGGAAGAGAACCTTGAAAGAAATGAAACATACATTGGACAGAAGAAGAAGAAGAAATTAAACTAAACTGTTAAATACTATTTGGGCCAAAGAGTTTACCTTTTAAGATTTAAACGTTTTCCTCTCTGAAAGGAGCCATTGCTTAGCAAATCCAGAAACAAGTCCAAGAATATGTTAATTAACTGCATTGTGTCCCAGAAAGAATGAGGTTGACAAATTCATTTTTTTATTCCTTCAATAAATAAACTATTTGTTTAACACATCTTAGATTTTTTAAACCATAATGCATATATTTACCTCTTGAAATTGTACAGTAACAGTGCCAAGGACCAATATGGCCCCATAGGGTGAATCTTATGAAGCTTAACATTCCTGGCGAATTAAACACACAAGCTTCAGATCACTTTTTGTCAGTCTTTACTGTGGTGCTTAAGAGCCAAAATGTAGGTAATTTTCATATGATGGCACTTTTGCCCAATTAAAAAAACAATGATCTTTAGTGCAAGCAGAAGTGGAAAAGACAGTGAAGATAAAATTTTTAAAAGCTATTACAAAGACTTATCAGGAATGCTACTTATCCCTCTCCATCCCCACCCCCATTCATGTCTCTTTTTTTGCCCATTTGTTGTTTTTCTCACAAAGTATATGACTTGTAGCATTTTTTAACTTTAAATGAACCCCCCCAAAAAAGCCTCAAATAGAAAAAAAGTTAAAAAATTTTTTTTCACCTTCCACTATTAAGCACATAGCAGATAAACTGGTAAAGTTATTCTAAATATTCAAACTTATGAATTAAAAATGTAAATTGAATCCAAGTAGTCGGGGTGGAGGATCCATGGGAGGATGAGTGTGGAAGGAATGAACAGATTGAGAATATCTAATTTTCAACACCAATTTTTTTCCTCTTCAAAGCTTTCCATAGTTACATCTCATATGGTTTCTAACAGAAGAATTTCTCCCTATAGCTCGAAATAACTGGATGATTTCGGGAGGAAATGCAAGTTTAGGATGAAGATTCGCAAAATGAAAGTGTTAAAATGCAAACTACTTCTATAGCAGTTCAAATGCAAAATCACAGCCCCCACTACCTTTTGCTGACTCCTAAGGGGTCTTTTCAAATAGATGCTATTTATGAACATCATCTGTTAACTCTTTATTATAATTCAAAACTCTTGTCAAATGTTTTCATGATGACGTACAAATATAATATTCCATTAGAAATCAATTTTAATTGGCTTTTTAAAGGCTATCTTGGGAAACAGTGTTACATAGTACACAAACAAGTAATAGGTATTTTAGAAGGAATTTCTGTAAAATGTATTTATAAATCTAAGCCGAAATCACTCTCTATGTTCAAATAAGGTTTGGGCCAAAGAACTGAAATTATTTCTTCATGAGTTTTCATGTACGATGACTTTGGTTTTGTCTTCAAGACTAGCAAGCACTTGTTGAAAATTTTCGGTTTTTTTTAAACTGACGTTTGCCAGAAATGTTCTTTCCACATGCCTCATAAGTAAAGTCCCTTAGGTGAGTAACAATTATTTATTTCCAAAGTCTTGTTTAAGGACCAATGACACGTTTTTCCCCTTTTAATTTCACTGTTTTGAAACGCATTTCATGTTAAGAAATCAAGCCTCGTATTGTTAGGGATAGCTCAGCCCTTCCTTTTAAAATTAGACTTCTGGTATACAACAAAGAGCTGAGTAAGGGCAAATAGAGACAGCGAAACGTGCTTTTCCGAAGCCTTTGAAGCCCAACATTCATTTGCGAATCCACACAGTTAGAGAGATTTAAATATGGACTAACCGACTCTAACTTTCCAGACCTAGGAGGAAGAAGTGCACATTTGTGCTGCCTAGTTATCACTTCATAGACATATACATGCTGCTTTCCCTCTTTTAATGTGAGTTGCAGGCTTGCCCAGCTTCCTCCAATTTAGCTGCACGTTGTGAAGCCTCATTTCTACACGGTCTAGCGTTGGGGAACCCCTCTCCGGCTGAGCCTGATAATAAAACTTGCCGCGCTGACCCAGCTCGGCCCGGGTGCTGGAGTTCGGAGAGGGGGCGGGGGTAGAGTTGGGCCGCGGGACCCCTCCCTCGGGAAGGACCGAGCTGGTTAACAGCCACGCCAAGGTTGAACAATGGGCGGCCGGGTGAGCCGAGTCCAGCTCCAGCTTCCCTCTCCGCGTGGGCCTCCCGCCGGCCCCCGCCCCCCGCGCTGCTCCCGGCTCGCCCGCCCGTGTCTTGGCGCTCGCGCTAGCGCAGCCCGCCGCCGCCTTCCCCGGGCGCCCCGGCCGGCGCCCGCCGCCCCCTTCCCCTCCGGCTGGCCCTCCTTCCCCACACTCGCACACCGAGGCTCTCCCCTCGGCCACTCCAGCTTTCTCTGCGGCCGCCTTCCCACTATTTTGCGACTCTATTTAAATCTTTTCTCCCTTATTTTCAGATGTGGTTGAGATCTCATTTTCATCTTAATTTCAATTTGCTATTTCCCTCGGGAAATCCAAAACCTGGGTGGAAATACAGGAAATTCAATAAAACCTTCAACTCTAAATACATTTTGTATTTTTTTTAAATTTCAACGCTCATGCCGTCTACACAGGCAAAAAAAAAAAAAAGAAAAAGAAAAAGAACCCTTTTTACTTCCCGGTTTAAATACTGTTATTTTAAGCACTCCATCAGAAGCATGTTGACGAGAGGATAGAGAACGTGTCCGGCAGCACGCAGCAAATCAAAGGCTTTATCTGACGCCTCCTGGGACGGAAAAGTGGAAAGTGGACAAGGGAGCTTCGAGGGGAGAAAAGCAATTCGATGGGGCGAAGTCGGGCCGGGTCAGGCCCGGGGTGGGGGTGGGGGGCGCGAGGGGCTCAGCAGGGGCGTCGAGGGCCCCCGGCTCCCGGCCAGGGAGCTGGTCTGGAGAAGAGAGGCGGTTTTAAATAGCAGGGCTGGGGAGGGCGATGGGGCCGCGTACGACGGTCCTTTATGAGAGGATGGGGCAGCGGATGAGATTACTTTGCTTCCTCAACCCCCAAGAAAAAAATTAAGTTGGAGGGAGGGGGAGAGAACCACCATCCTTATTTCCTCCCCACGTTTCGGCGGATGGGCTGAAGCTTCGGCGGGCTGGGAGAGGGCGCGGGACGAGGCGGACCAATAGCAGTCAACAGGTTCAGGCCTCAGCGGGGCGGCGGGGCCGGACCGCCGCCCCCTGCTTCTGGTCTCCTCCCCTCTTTCCCCTCCACTCCCCGCCTACCCCGTCACTCCCCTCCCCCGCTGGTCCGGCCCGGCAGGGGAGGCCCAGCTCTGCACTCGCCGCCCCACCCGGCTTAGCTACTCCCGCCTCGGCCGGGGCTCTCGGGTGGAGGTGGGGCGGGGGTTCCCTGCCGGAGAATCCTCCCCCGGGGCTGGCGGCGGGGGGGGGGGGGAAGGGAGGGGATGGAAGTCGGGAATGGAGGATTAAGGAGGACTCGAGCTCGGCACGAGCACGGCCCGCGCAAGGGATCCTGGGTAAAAAGTGGCCGCGCGGCTCCAGAGAGCGCGGAGCGGAGCCGGGGTCAGGGGTCAGGGCCCTGGAGTCCCGCGCGCGGAGCCCCCCACCTGAACGCAGCGAGCAGGAGAAACCTTTTTGTTTTCGACCGCGCCAGCATGCTCCCCCGTTGACCGAGCTGCTTTTTCCCGGCCGCTGGAGAGTGGCTCCATCCCGGATCTCCTAACCCCACCCCCCTTTCACGCTAACACACAACCCAACTCTACCCTTCCTCTCAACTCTCATCGCAGCCACCCGTACCGAGCTTGCAATAACGCAGTAAATTTGCTTTAACAACAAGTGGGGGTGGTTGCATTTACTCCTCCCTCTTCTCTCTCCTCCCCCTCCTCTTGTTGCGGCTCTTGACACTACTACAAACCAGGACTATAAACATAAACATGTGTCACTGTAACTGGGCAGGTAATATACGGATTGGAGTGAGGTGGAGGGGGGGGCTTGGTCGCCGCTTGGGGGGCAGTAAAAAATGGGTTTCACGTGCTCTACGGCTTTGGAGGCTACAAGCACACACACACGTATATAATGCCGTCGGCACTCGGTCACTTACTCACGCAGCCACACAGACCCACAAAGACTTGCCGGCTTGCCGATAACCACCGTACCCAAAAGCAAGTAACACTTAAATACAAATCCCTCTTTTCCCAGCCGCTGCTGTTTCATCTATAGCAGTAGCGTAAAAAATTCCCTTTCCTTAAAAAAAAAAAAAAAAAGTCTTTGCTTGAAAGCAAAACATTTTCCGACCTAAGAGGTACACCTAGTATACCGTTCTCTTCCCATAGACAGTACCTATACATTTTGTGCGCAGAAATCCTTTCAAACATCAGGGAAGGGTGTTAAATGACTGAATTCGAAATCTGGCACGCTAAGGTTATTTCTTGGGCTTTGCTTTCCTGCCTTTAGCAACTTCTGCTCTAAGTTGCTGTGGCTGGCGCCGTGGAGATTCGCCAAGGCAAGCCGTCATTATTATTATTTAGTCTATGTTTACACTGCCGCTCAACTTTTTTCTTATTCTTAGTTCAACAAGCTTAGCAACAACTACTTAAGGTAGCATAAAGCGAATCCCCTCGCAAGCTTTCTGGCTGGAAAGGAGGGAGATAAGAAAATGTTCAGATGGAGAAGGGGTTCCCTTTGTTCTTTCATTGTTTCTCTACGAACTGGTGGATACAAGGGCAAACACTTACCTTCTCTTCTTTTTGCTCCCAAAACCAGACGTTTCCATCAGCCTTAAAACATACAATCCACCTTGAAAGTAACTAGGAATGTCGGGAGAATTCGTATTCCATTCTTTTTCGCTCTGTGCCCTCTTTTAGCGTAGGATTAAGTTGCCGAGCACGTTGCTGCAAGATGTAGCCCCCCGCCTTAGTGAATCGGTCACGTTTAGGACCCTCTAAGTCCATCCTAATTCTGCCAGTAGAATTGAGGGTATTGGAGTTCTAAACTTTCAAAAGGAAAGGGGCCTGCAACTCTGCAGAAAACTTAACAAATATCCTGATTTTCTTTGCCACTGTATTTTTTTAGCACATCTTCTGATAGAATCTAAGAAATATTAGTGTTTCTTTAAGAAAAGTTTTTAGCTTATACTTAGCAATGCGCTGTTTCAGACAGCGCATTTATATGGACATTTAACAGAATCGAGTGTGTTTTCATATTCATTATTCCATGTGTTTTTGAAAAACAAACAAAACAGCATTAGAACAGAAGACGGGAGGAAATAGAAGTTTGAACTTTAATGTTATGGAGTGACTTAAAGAGAGGTATCTATTTGAAATGTGTTAATGTAAAAAAATTACCTTAAACGCAAAAGTAAGCATTTCAAAGTTAAATGACTAATTTTCACTTTTTGAGTCCAAATTTTACAAGTGACTTCAGGTTAGTGTGTGATACTGGTCAGCGTTCAATGCTCAACCTGGTGGGCGTTACTATTCAAACCTTGTTTAAATCTGATTACAATGTGATTTGTTGAAGTCATGAATATAAAATGATCGCTATGTATCCATAAATTGGAACTTGGGATTTTTTTTTGATCTCCCGCTTTTTTCTGTGTGCCCAGTAGCTGCAGCAGTGGAAGGCAGTGATTGGCTCCAGTGATCCTAGAAGGATTTGGGCTGAAGCCAGGGAAACAGAACCAGAGGATTCCCTTTCCAGAGACCATCAGGCCCCACATGTCTTATCTCTCCATTCTCCTCTCAAGGGTGCTCAGAATTTCAGTATGGCATTAGCAGCCCATAGGTAATTCTCAACACTTGATGTCATCACATCAGTTTTAACACATTTGACCCTTGTGGAAAATGAACAAAAATTGGGGCAACCCAAGTAAATTGTGAGTTTTGATATTTGCATTATTTACTGTATCAGCGTTGGGCTCTACCTTCTCAGATTTTTTTCTTCTTCTGTATTTAGGATCAATTGTGAGAGGCCCTAGTGTCTCATAGGAAAATATTGCAACAAAACAAGATAATTGGGGGAAAGGCTGTTGCAGTAGGAAAAATGGCTTTTCTTTGATAGCATTTAATTGGAATTAAAAGATCCTTGAGCTGTAAACATTCTTTATTTATTCAGCACACATAAGCAGGCATTGTTTTATCACCATCATAATTATGGTGTCCTTTAAACTAGCTGATAGCAGAAAAGATAAGGGACTGTGCCTGCAGATTCAGATCAGGTCTCCTGTCTTTCTTTCCCTTCCCTCCCTCCCTCTTCTCGGTCTCTATCAAACCCACCCCCCTCTCCATTCCTTCCTTGGTCACTAGGGTCCCCCACAGCCCTTGAGATGAAGAGAACAAGAAGACTGTGGCCTAACCATTTCTTATATCATGAAAGTGATTTGCACACTCTAATTTGATGCACTCTACAACCTTATCTCCCATGTTTATAACTGCTTTTTAGTTTACATTATATGTTATCTGAAGAGTTGTCTTATTACTCACCTGTATAAAATCTTGTCCAGTAGGGTTTGTTGCTTTACCTTTGTCTAATTTAGAAAGCACACTCTCAGAGCTTTTCCAGAACAAAGCCTCACAAAAACTCCTTTACCTCCAAAGATTTGCAAATTTATAAAGGCTGCATTGAATTCAAGATGGGTCAGGGGGCAAAAAAAGGGTAGAAGGTCACTGCATTTTTATTATGGGTCAGTAGACAACATGGCATATACTCTGTGCCCCAAACTTCTGTTAAAAACAGGATTTCTAAATGCCATGGAACAGAAGGATGGGACCTTTTGGAGACTTGCCCTGTTTTGTTTGGATGAAACAGAACGAAAAAAATTAAGGAAAATATAATAAGTTATAATTTAAGTTGTCCTTTAATTTAGTCATTTCCTTCTCCATTCTCATTTTCCCCTCCTGAGAAAGCACAGGACATGTGATATCAGATAGTTTTAGGTAAGGAACTATTGACTATCACACAAGATTTTATTGTCCACTGTTCTCAATTAAGTCAGTCATATGAGACTTTAAATTATTAGTTTAGACTTATATTAGTCACTTTTGGTTTACAAGGAGCTTTTTTTGTTGTTATTATTCTAACCATTATAGTTATACTGTTGAGGCCTTTGTGATATTCCTTATCTCAATTCACTTTGAACACTTTCAACAGCAATCACTAAACAAAACAATTGTATATGGTGAAGAGTTAGGTGCTGGTGATGAGGATGGAAGGGGGATTTATCCTCATTTAAATTATGTATGTATGGGCAAAAGCTTGGAAGGAAAAGGACTATTTAAAAGGACTATTTTAATGCTCTTCAGTACTTTAATTATATGACAGTGGTATCCTAGAAATACAAAAGTACTCTTAAGTTTTCCTTCAAGGTTTTCAAAAGAACTTTCCCCATTAGTAAACTACTCCTGCAAATTGCTATTGCATTTCCCAGCTAACCATTTAAAACACTGTAAATGCCATATGCATTACTTCACTGCAGAGGAAAGAGGTCAAGCTGAATTGCAATAGTATTTAAACATAAAATAAAGTGAAAATATATCAAAACAGAGCATCAGAAGGTAAATTTAGCACATTCATAAGGATAAGTAAAGACAAATATGTTCATGTCTTCTTTACCCATCACTTTAAAAACCGAAAGTGCTGATTTTTTTTTTACAACAAATGCAGAAGTGGAAATTAAGAATATATTTCTATCTGAATTTGCCACAGTTTTCCTTTAGCAAACAGCTTTGTTTGCAAAGTTAAAACAAATTTTAATGATAGTATGTAGGTTTATGCATACCTCAGTAAATAATCACATTTCTTAACAAATTCAATGCATAGCATATATATGCCTCAATTCTCAATAAGTCCCTGGACCTTTAGAGATAGATATACATATAAATGTTGTTTTGGATACATCTACCCACACATGTATATATGCTTGAGAAACATACAAGTTGATATATCTTTTCTTAAAAAAAGAATTTGAATACAGTTCATCTTCTGAATTGGGTTCATCTTTGATTGTAGAAGCGACTGACATGGTCAACAAATTTATCAAAGAAACCCCCTTGCTTTTGAAGAATAGTACTTTATACATCTGGATCTGCACATCCAGGCAAAGTAAGTAAATTATTGCATAACTTTAAGCATAATTGATAACAGACACCTTTAATTTTTCATCCCTATTCTTTTGGCCAGCTTTCACATTAATAATCTAAGCCATAAATGTTGGTAGCTATTGATCGAAATCCCCTGTGTGCATGCAAATCCATCTTAAAGTCCCCTGCCTTTCATGTGTGAGCGCTCAGGGGCCTCTGCTAGATCTTTTTATCGGGATCGACCCCCAATGTGCCTGGAGAAGACCCCGGATATGCAACGTGTGCTGATGGCCACAAGAAAGCTGTCTGTCACATTCTGTCTATATGTATGTATGTGTGTATGCATGTGTGGAAATACCCACACTCACGCCTTAACACATACACAAGGATGGGAAGTTAAGGGAACAAAAGAATGTATAAGACAAGAAGAAAGATGTGTAATGGCAGTATTAAAAATGTATAAGTATAAAGGTGTCTGAGTGCATAAGATACAGACATGAATTGAATATGTAGACACATTTCCTAAATCTCCGTACCTTTGTTTCTATTTGACTCAACACATAGTACCTTTAGTTTAAAAAAACAAAAACAAAAACTTAATATTCGACTAGTTTTAAAAGACACACATATTACCAGTATTTTAAAGGTAGAAAGAGAGGGAGAGGAAAAGAAGGTAATTTTGAAGGGTTTACTAAATCATGTTGCCATGTGCAGGAGGAATAGGAGACTGACTCTCTCTCTCTCTCTCTCTCTCTCTCTCTCTCTGTGTGTGTGTGTGTGTGTGTGTGTGTGTGTGTGTGTAAATCTAAACAGGAACCAAGAACAGCCAGAACTACCTGGAAAAGAAAGGGAAAAAGGACTCTCTAGTCAACCTTTTGCAATGTCTTCTCAAAGACATTTTCTGAGTTTACTATTTCTTGGCTGTTTGACTCAGGTCCAAATCTTAAAACTGGGGGAGGGGAACTGAACGGAGGTGGGTGGGAGGAAAAGGGCTGCCACTGTATAAGTGCGTCAGGAAAAATTTTAAAACGACATTATTGTTGCTAGCAATAGAGAGGGTTTGAGCATTCTACTTTAAAAAACAAACATCAGCATCTGCTTTCTTGGAAACTTTGCTTTCTGCCTATATCTTTTGCATTTTGACTCCTGTGAAAGTGAAAGAGAAAAACGCGATATGATAGATCCAGATGCAAAAGAAAGCCAACTCGGTGGATGGTATTAGCTGTGACGAGGCATTGTTCATTGCTGCCTCTCGGTTACGTTTAAAGCTTGAAATATCACGAGATCCATTCAATGATCCTTCTCTCATTCAAAGGACAAAAATGTAATTTGCTGTAGCTCTGATTTCTTGGATGGAAATGCTAGCCTTAGATTTCAAAGGCAAGAACTAGACATCGCGGTTTGTACACACATTGATTAAGTTGAAGAGCTGCGATTACATCTGTGCTGAGTGCAACAGTAGTCCGGGGCTGACTTTTCAAATCCCAACCTCTGAGTTGCAGACTGTCTTAAATAGACTGCCTTAATTTCCGGATACACTTCTTGAAATTTTCAATTCTCTTCAAAATTCCTGGGAAATTACAAGGGAGATGAGGGTGGGGGTGGGGAGCTACGGTAGAGATTCCATGCAAACTACCTTTTTGTATGCCTAATTTCTGGTGTTTTTTTTTTCTTTTCTTTTCCCTTTTTAAGCCATACCTACTGGTGCTAGCCAGACCAGAGCAAGGGAAAGTGGAACTTTTGAATGTGAAGGAAGAAATTATTTTACTTTTTTTTTTTTTGCTCAGAAATATTCATTTATTCTTTTAAGCATACGGATGTGCCTATTTTTGGAGGAACAAGGAAACATTTATGGTTGCATTTGTGCTGTATCTGCATACACTGATTTTGGCGAATTTTGCAGAGCAGCCAAAAAAATCGTCTTGGGATCGTGGTAATGCAACTGGAAAGATTCTTGCTCTCATTTGGCAGTATTTTGTATATCCTTGAAAATGACACAAAATATGCCTTAGTTTGACTAAGAAGAGGTTAAACAATATTGATATTCATCCAAGGTGATTTTTTTAAGCAAATGCTTGACTTCCATGGGAAAAATGGGAGTTGTGGAAGACTCACTTAAACTACCAAGCAAAAGCATCACAGACCACTGAAATAGTCTTCATCGTACATCAGCACTTTCTTTTCATCGTTATTACGTAAAACCTCTGGAAGCACCTTGGGCGTTTTACATTTTCTTTTCTTTGCTGCAGAAGCAATCTGCTCCCTGGAATTCTGACCTGTGGTGAACAGAAAGATTGTAGTGGGGACTCTAAGACGATCCCGCCTACAATCCAGTCTGGTTAATTGTGAAAAGTGTACACATTTCTGGCTTATCTATGCTTTGTTATGGGTCTGACGTGAAACTACCTCCTCCCCACCCCACCCCCCAACAGAAAACCAAAATCCAGTTGAATTGTTACAGTGTTTCGGAGCTGGAGCCTTGAACTGCTTCCTTGATCAAATAACTTTGTTTCTGGTTGTAAAACGGCATTTCAGGAAGAAAAAAAAAAAAGAAAAATCGAGAGAAATTCAAAACGTAAGTCTGTACTGGGGTGGTTCACAGCGCGGGTTTAACTTTGGAGCTCCCAGCCGGTCTCTTTCCCCACTCCCAAAAGGGAAATACCAGGCTATTCTGCACATTTTCACTTAAGCTCCATTTTCTAAAGGAAAAGGGGGTGGGGTATATCTATTTAGGTTTGATAATGTTTTTAAAATGCTCTTCTTTGAAATGATAATAGCTGTAGCGGTAAAATGCAAATAAAGCAAAAATAGGCAATATTCCTTTAAAAGAGAATATACAGGGTTTTTTTTTTTTTTTTTTTTTAAGCGTACACACTCTGCTTCTGATGAAGTCTCTGAGTCAGGCTGTTTCTGAGCTCCGATAGTTTAATGGAAAGATTTATATACCGACTGTATTATTTACTTTGGGAGGGGAGGTGGCAGTATAAGGGTATGCTAATTAGTGGGAGATTTTGGGGGGAAGGGGTGGAATATCAATTTTTATTGCATCACCTGTCAGGAGTGTCCAATCAGCGCTGGCTTTAGGGGAATTAATTGATGAAGGTGTCTCCGGACGAGCTCACTTCACTCTGTCATTTTATTTGTAGCTAAAGCAGCGGCGGGAATAGCAGCTGCATTTCTTTTCTCTTTCTCCTTTCACATTCCATTATCATAGTGCTCCAATGGAGAAGGAAGGAATAGAGGGGCCCAGGTACTGATCTGCATTGAGGACTTAGACCAACACACTGGCAGATCAGAAACCGGATGGTTTTTTCCCCTTTTTTAAAAAAAACGAAAACCAAAAAAAAAGCAAGAATCAAGTCAGTGTAATTTCACGGTGTTTTTTTTTTTTTTTCCAATAATTTTGCCTAGAGTTTGGCACTCCTTTCGCCGGGAATAACAGTCTTTGTTATTTTATTAGCAGGATGCCTTGAGACACACGCAGCATCTGGTGGAGGATTAACATACATACATGTGTATGTATGCGTCACGTATATATTTACTGCAAATGGTGGGGATAATTTAGTGCCCGAGATGGGAGACCTGAAGTCAGGTTTTGAAGAGGTGGATGGCGTGAGACTCGGCTACCTCATCATTAAAGGAAAGCAAATGTTTGCCCTTTCCCAAGTCTTCACGGATCTGCTGAAAAACATCCCGAGGACGACCGTGCACAAGCGCATGGATCATCTGAAAGTGAAAAAACACCACTGTGATCTGGAGGAGTTGCGGAAACTCAAGGCAATCAACAGCATCGCCTTCCACGCCGCCAAATGCACGCTCATCTCCCGGGAAGACGTGGAGGCACTCTACACCTCTTGCAAAACAGAGCGTGTCCTCAAGACCAAGCGCAGGAGAGTCGGCCGGACTCTGGCCACAAAGGCGCCGCCGCCAGAGCGCGCCGCTGCCGCTGCCGCCGCCGCCGCCGCCGCCGCCGCCGCCGCCGCCAGCCCCCGCCCGGGTTTTTGGAAGGACAAGCACCAACTTTGGCGGGGCCTGAGCGGAGCCGCACGGCCCCTGCCAATCAGCGCGCAGTCCCCGCGCCCCGGCGCCGCCGCCGCGCGCCCAGCAGCCCAACTACCTCAGATTTTTAGCAAATACCCGGGCTCGCACTACCCGGAAATCCTGCGCTCGCCTTGCAAACCCCCTCTAAACTATGAAACTGCCCCGCTCCAGGGAAACTACGTCGCTTTCCACTCGGACCCTGCTTATTTTCGGAGCCTGCTGTGCAGCAAGCATCCGGCTGCCGCCGCCGCCGCCGCCGCCGCTGCCGCCGCCGCCGCCGCTGCCGCCGCCGCCGCCGCCGCCGCCGCCGCCTATTACCAGGCATCGGCAGTCGGGCCCCAGCCCAAGGTAGCAGCGGGCACCGGAGGCCCGGTAAGCCTCACGTACCGCTGCAAGCGCAAGCGCGGGGGCGCCAAGGACTGCCTGCTCGCGCCCCACGCCGGCGCCCGGCGCTTGCTGCTGCTGCCCAGGTCCTACAAAGCCAAGGCGGCGGCGGCCGCGGCGGCGGCGGCGGCGGCGGCCGCGGCGGGAGCCACTTGCCTAGAGAGGTTTCATCTGGTTAACAGCTTCTGCTCGCCGCCCCACCACCACCACCATCACCACCACCATCACCACCACCATCACCACCACCATCGGGCCCAGCAGCCGCAGCAGAACCACCCCCCCCCTCGTCACCACCGGTCGCAGCCCCATCCGGGCAGCTTTCCCGAGAGTTGTAGCAGCGACTCGGAATCCAGCTCCTACTCAGACCATGCAGCCAACGACTCAGATTTTGGCTCCAGTTTGTCCAGCTCCAGCAACTCTGTGTCCTCGGAAGAAGAGGAGGAGGAGGGAGAGGAGGAGGAGGAGGAGGAAGAGGAGGAGGAGGAGGAGGAGGGGGGCAGTGGGGCCTCGGACTCCAGTGAAGTCAGCTCGGAGGAGGAGGACTCCTCTACCGAGTCGGACTCCAGCTCCGGCTCCAGCCAAGTGTCAGCGCAGAGCATCCGTTTCAGGCGCACCAGTTTCTGCAAGCCTCCTAGTGTGCAGGCGCAGGCCAACTTTCTGTACCGTCTGGCCTCCGCTGCCGCTGCAACCAAACCCGCTGCTTTCGAGGATGCCGGTCGACTTCCCGACCTCAGGAGTAGTGTCAAAGCCGAGTCGCCGGAGGAGTGGAATCCGCAGAGCTGGGCCCCCAAAGCGTCTCCAGTGTACTACCCGGCCAGCCTGGGGAGTTGTTTCACAGAGATAAGGAACGATAGGGTATCTGAGATTACATACCCACACTCGGAAATTTCCAGTACTGTAAAGAGAACTGACCTGACAATTAACTGCCTGGCGGAGGGGGCCTCTTCACCTAGCCCTAAGACAAACAATGCATTTCCACAACAAAGAATACTCGGAGAGGCTAGGAAATGCCTACAAGCAACTCCTACTACACACTGTGCAGATAACAACACAATAGCTGCTAGGTTCTTAAATAATGATTCCTCAGAAGCGGCAGCAAATTCAGAAAATGATTTCAAAATCCCTCATTGTACTGAATTTGCTACGGATTTGCCCTCTTCGCAAACTGATCCTGAGGTGGATGCTGCTGCTATTGCAGCAATAGCAGCAGCAACAGCAGCAGCAGCAGCAGCAGCAACGAAAGCCGAGATTCCCTGCACTGACACCAGCGACAAGACATTGCCATTTCTGCACAATATTAAAATCAAAGTAGAAGACAGTAGTGCTAATGAAGAGTATGAACCTGACCTTATTACAAATAAGCTAAAGTGCGAGTGCAATGATACAAAGGGTGAGTTTTACAGTGTGACTGAAAGTAAAGAGGACACCTTGCTAACCACAGCCAAGGAAGGCTTTGCATGCCCTGAAAGAGAAACTCCTTCCTTAAATCCACTGGCTCAGCATCAGGGCCTTTCATGCACTTTAGGTTCTCCAAAACCTGAGGATGGGGAATATAAATTTGGTGCCAGGGTGAGAAAGAATTACCGGACACTTGTACTGGGAAAGCGACCTGGACTTCAGACACCTCCAGTAAAACCAAATTTGAAATCAGCTAGAAGTCCTCGTCCTACAGGTAAAAATGAGACACATGAAGGATCACTGGATGATTTTACAGTTATAAGCAGACGCAAAAAGGTAGCCAGCAATGTAGCATCAGCAGTCAAAAGGCCATTTAATTTCATGGCAAATTTTCCTTGTCCTCCATCACTCATTATTGGAAAGGATGGGGATTTGTGGCCAGCATATTCCTTAAACACTACTAAGGATTCCCAACCTCCTCACAAGGCCCATCCTATATGGAAATGGCAACTGGGCGGTTCTGCAATACCTCTTCCACCTAGTCACAAATTCAGGAAATTTAATTCATAAAAGTTTTTGGAAGATATTTTCTTGAACCATTTTACCTTCCTTTTGTTGTAAACTGCACAGGATGGTTTGTACAAGTCCATTAATATGTTACACCCCTTTTGGAGTCCTGGTTTATCGCATTTTGAAGACAGAAATCGGATTACTTTTTTTTTTTTTTCAGTTGCGGGTTTTTTTTTGTTTTTTTTTTTTTGAGTAGGGGGGAGGGGTGGGAGAAGGGTTGGTTTACATTCCACAGACTACTTCAGGCTAAAGACTCAAGTAAAACTCAGTTATTACGGTAGAGCTGGAACACTTTACTGTTTCAATGCTAATAATACACCCGGTACCTCAATTCAACTGCTACAAATAAATGTCAAAAGGTTGAATAATAAATATTACAATGAGCCATTAAGTTTATGCACTAGATTTCAAACCTGAAACTGTAACTGTTAATTCAGTGAAAGTTTGTTAGATTACTTGGTTACACAGTAAGGTAGCAAGAAGTTTCTGTGAGCCCAAAATGTTTTCTGGAGCTCTTGTTTATGGGGTATCTTTTTTCCTTTACTTCCCTCATTCCCTCTCCAAGAGTAGTTGCACTTAATTTTTTTTTTTTTGAGTGGAAAAAACTGGGGAGTCCTGATTGAATGCCTCACATATACTGAGAAAAATAAATATGAGATTGTATTTTTTTTTTTTGGTAAAGGGTGTGATTTTACTTTTACAGCCACTCCTTGCAATTAGAAAGTCTTTTTTGTGTTCTCACCCAAAGGTTTTAAATATAAGGTGACTCTTACTATTGTCCTGTTTACTTTGTGGTCTGAAAATGACTCCTCAAACTTGCAAAAACAATTAAAATAGTTGTTTAATAACAGGATATTTTATGGCCTGACTCTTCATAGTGTCAATACAGTCACTATAACCAGGAAAAGTAAAATAGGTCAGAGTTGTAAAAATATCCCCAGTGAAAAATAAGTTATTTCAGGGCTTTTTTGGTACCAGAACTCAGGCACTTGGATCTTATTACCTTTTATTTTTTTTTCTGCATCTCCTCAAACTTCTGTTTTCAGACCATCCTGTGTATAGAGCAAGAGAGTTTCTACTGCAAGTGACAATCAGAGGTGACTATCTATATATTTGCACTTAAAATCAAAGTAGTTCAACATGCAAATGGTTAGGGTCTAGCCCTTGGTAAGGGCCATGCTGGTGTACTATGTTGTGATGATGGAAGCAGTGAATCAAAATTATGGAAATTTGCACTGTTGAAAAGCATGCTTTAGCTTTATTTTCAATTAAAAACACTGTTTAAAAGTCCTGGTTCTATACATTTTTACTTATTCCAGATTGAAGAATGGTTAACAGGAATGAATGGTTTTGTTGACATTCTCACATGTAATGTTTTTGCCTGAAAGAAATACATTTATTGGGTGTATTGTTTTTGTTATAATACCATGTGATGATGCCAGTCAGTTTCTGTGCAAAACACTGATGAATTTCTTCCTAAATTACAACATAATTTTACAGACTTGTTATAAATCATGTGCAAAAAGTTTCAGGTTTAAGAAAGCAAAGCAAGATCAATTGCTATTTTAATGAAAGTAAATCTAATAATTTTGGTCTACCTCTTTTAGTCTGACAAATTATAGATCTCAGATCTTTGCCATCTTAAACCTAAGAAGTTGCATCTATAGATCACAAATCATAAAATGAAACAAAAATCAATGAAATGTTTATTGTGTGGATTTAAGTCACATTTCTCATGGAAATTCAGTCTTCCTCCCTTCCTCCCCCCCCCACCCCCACCTTCTAATTCATACTCCCTTTGAAATTTTTCTTTTGTCTATAAATGGTTCAGATAGATTTGGATGGTCTCAGCTCTAATTGCTGTATATGGTCTGTGGTTTTACTCTTATTGTAAAGGACAAGAGACTGAGAATACCTGCATCCAAATACATTTGGATGGAGTAAACAGATGCTTTGAACTGCCTCTCTTCCTTTCCTTGTTGAATGTTGCCAGATGTAGTTTCACTGAATCCTTCTGTATTGAAAAGATAGAAATGGTCAAAGGAAAAAAAAATTGGGGGATTTATCTTTCAATTCATGTTTGTGTATAATTCCAAAGACCAGTGCATGTTACAGTTAAAGCTGAACAATTGGATTCTCAGTCTGAGTTCTTTCCTCTTGGAAGGCAATACAGAAATTGGGTGCAGTGAATTCTCCTGCAAAATCTGTAAAAAGTGTGACATACACACATTGAAAGTCTGTACTTTCTACTCTTTAATTACTGCTAAGTCATGAAAGTTCAAAGTATGATGACTATTACATTTAAACTCATACTTCTTATTGGCTATGGAATCATTGTTCCTAAATTATAAATTGAGAATATATTTAAAGCCTACAGATCTTGGTTATGGGAGGACTAGGAGATAGAATAAGCACAATTCAAAACAAATATGCCCTATGGAATTTCTGACATAAAATATCAGCCTCCAGCTTTGACACTTGGTCTCCAGCCCTCAGAGAATCAATAGTTTCAGTTTATAGGAGCTGGAGAATGAGCAGCATGGAGGCCGAGGCATTCCAGAGTGATACCATCAAAAGGAAAGAAATTAAATAGTCAACACAAATTTCACCCCACAGTACTACTACAAACCAGCCAACCACAGCAAAACCTGACTAGGGGCTTCTGTTAGGAAAGTGTACCAAATAGTATTCAGTAATTTGCATATACAAGATAGTCTTTCAATTTCTGGTAATCCCTTAGCTCTTAACCAGTTCTGTTGTAGGACTTGTTCTCAGTAAACCCAATTTATTCTTGGTTGTTTTATGATAAAAGACAATATCTAGATATTTTAAAGATGTAAATATCCTATTTGTTAAAAAGAAAGTTCAGCCTTATTAAGAGATAAAAGTTACCTCCATTGATTGCATTTATACATTTATATGTTTCTAGGTAGTAAGCCTTTTTTTAAAAAAGGGACTATCTGGCCCCAGGTACTGATTCCTGGTCTAAAACTCAACATTCACAGACATGAGGAAAAGGCTGGAAAGGGTTCCTTTATGAACTTTTTAGGAAAACAAGCTTATTTTTGGTCTCCTGTAAAAGTAGTTCCCTGATAAGATATTGAAATGAAGATTTGATTCTTATTTTTAAAGAGATATGTATAGACTTCCAGTCAGGTTATCTGCCTTTTTAGAAAATGCAGCTTGCTCTTTTTCAGTTATTTACTTTTTTTTTAAGTGGCTGTTCTTTTCTACCAACTTACTTGATTACAGAGGAGCAATCTCAATAATGGTTGTTTATTTTAAAATCAACAACAAGAAGTCACCACCAAACAGCAATAACACAAACTCCATGGGCTGGTGTGTGGATTTTTATCTTATCTGTGTCTGGGTGACTTTCAGTGGTCTAGAAATTCCTTAAAGTTCCAGTGACAAGAATTGGAAGTTTCTACTGATAGGAGAATGTTAGTTTTGTTTGCATGCAGGAAGAGATGTAGATTAATTCCTCAAAAGTTTTTTTTTTTTCTTTCAAAGAAAACAAAAATCCTCCAGGGTGAGAAAACATTACAAAAAAATAAAGTATTAGCTTCTACAAAAGACAGAAAATGTGGTGAGTTTTACTTCACCTTGAAAATAACTTCCTGCTGAAAAGGATGTGAAAAAGTGAGTTCCTAGAGCCAAAAGTGTGTGTGGGAGGGGGGAGGACTTTCAGGGGTGAGGACTTTCAGGGGTGAGGTTAAAGGCTCCCCATCAACTAACCTCAGGAAATTGACTAGAAGAACAGGGCATCCACCTTAGGGAGTCCACCCGATCACCCTATTTTCCCCAGGATTTTCTCCTTCCCAGTGAGAAAGAACTATTCTTAATGCTAGCTTTGGTTTTGGTTTGCTCCCTAGGCCAAAGGGCATTTTGCAAACTAGTTTGAGGGGTGAGGACTTAAGGCTGATCTAGGAGGTGGGGGAGGGCTGCATTTTACCTGTTTGGCAGGCCCTCTTTTGCTAAAGAAAAAGGGGGGGGTGTGTGCTATCATTCTTTGCCTATGCCCTAGGCCCCCGCTCTTCTCTCGCTCCTTTTCAAACTGTGGCGGCCTCACAAGCTCCTACTTTAAAAGGCCTGAGATGTTTTGCATGAAGCCCTCACAATAGGGGTTGAGGGAATTGACAGTTTCAAAAACAAGGCGTTCAGTCCTTTCCAGCTGCCAGGCCAGCTCTCTCGCACCAACTCCTAGTTCCTCTCTGCTGGTGGCGTCCTCTGGAGCAAACTGCCTTCCCCCACCCAGCCAGCTTGCATTCCGGCTGCCCCACCCCGCCCCCAGGCTGTGTTTGTAAACAGGGGTCAGTGTCCAGGGGCTGCAGGCAAGGAGTTTGGGCCTGGTGGGCTGGAAGGCAGGGCAGGGGACTATGGAGCTGGGGACGACTGAGCAGGTTCGACAAGCTTGGATGCCAAGTGGATTTGGGGGTCCCTTTCTCCCTAGTTTTCCATCTGGGTGCAGAACTCTGAGCACCGGGATCACCCAGGGCAACCTGCAGCATTCTGGTCACCACTGAAAGACAGTTAAATTTTGGTTGGAAACAAATTTCTTTGTGACTTCCCCCACCTTGCCCAGATCTTGCTATCTTCTGAATTTAAGAACTCACTCTCTCTGGGGCAGAGGAGCCGGCACCCTCCAAGTGCCCCAGCTCCTCTCTTGCATACAGCTTGAAGTCCAGCGGTCTGGTGGCCAGGCCTACCCGGAGAAGAGAGCAACAAGGCCCATGGCTGGCCTAGCTGCCCTCCTCCAGGGCTGGTCCTGGGGGACTACACGGCTCCCTCACTTAGTGCTTCTTTTGTGCTTTGGGGACTATCTCCCACCCCTGCAGGCACACACAACTAGCCACTCTCACCTAGTTCTGTCCTTATCTTTCCCCCAGGCAAATGGGGCCCAACCTTTTGCACTGGACTGAGGGTAGCCTAAATGTGTGAGGGACTCCAGTAGCAACGAGAAGGGGCTGCCCACTAGGCCAGCCAGCATGACAGCAAACACCTCCTGGGAAGTGGCCCAAAGCCAGAGGCTGGGTGCTTAGGAAGGCTCAGGAGCACAGGCCCGCAAGAACCAGGCAGTATTCAAGTAGGAGAAATGTGTTGAGGCAAGGCCCACTTTCTTTATCACCAGGTACCTGTCCCTTCGACCCTCTCCATGCATCTGAAAGTAGAATGATGACCTGGTAACGGGAAACGGTGAGACAGTGACCTGGAAAAATATCCTTGGTTGAGGAAGTTGGAATGCAGCAGTGCAAACAAAGCTGGTCCTGGAGATACAAGGAAAACAGAGGTGCAGCACCGCAGATAGGTCACAGGAAAGTGCAACAAGCTTGTTTTCCCGGGTGTTTAAAATGCAGCCCCAGTTGTAAAGTGTGTGAAATTACGCACTGGTCTCTTAAAGAGTGCCTAATTTATAGTAAATAGCAAGGTCTTTGTAAATGGCTTTATTATGTTGTTTCTTGTTAATTGTTGAGAAAATCCCCATTGTTGAGTGTGAAAGGCTTTATGAGCTAACCTGGTCCTCGGCGCAATCAGAGGGCAGTAAATGGCCGCTCGGCCTGCGAGACCCAGCGCGGAAGCCAACGCAGCGCTTGGCGTTCTCTGGAGACACTGCGTTGGCCTAGGAAGAAAGTGGCGAGGGTTTCCAGGCTTTAATTAATGAGAAGGCATGTTTTGAACTCGCGAGTTCCCATGAGCAGCTTGCTGAGTGCTACCGGGGGAACCAGGCCGGTCGGGACGACCAGGCGGCTAGGGCCGAGGGAGGGCGAGAGGGCCCCGCGCCCCTCTGTGGTCACAGCCTCGACCCTAGGCTCGATTGCCCAGGGCGCCGGCTCGAACTGCGCTGGGCTGGAATTGGTTCTTGGGCTTTGTCTCGAGTTCTCCAGCCGCTTGGAGGAGGGATTCAGGCGGGTGGGAAAGGTCTGCGGAACTCCCCAAAGTCCCGGGCCGGGGGACTGAAGGGACTACAGGAAGAGCAGGCTCCGAAGGCGACCTCCAGATCCCTACCTGCGCCTTCTAGTCTTTTGTTTAAAGCTAGAGCCCCCTCCCTCCTCTTTCATTCTCTCTCTCTCTCCCTCTCATTCCCTCTCTCCCTCCCTCTTTCCTTCCCTCCCTCTCTCCCTC
>PVHY01013438.1:29418-41467 GCA_004024945.1 Uropsilus gracilis | reverse complement strand
GTTTGCACACCCTTTATATATCCTGATTTCCCACCTTCCAGGAAATCTGTTTCACCTAGACTATTTCACTTCTTTCTTCCCCCTGCATCCCCCTGAAGGGAAATTCCAGCTAAGGTCATTCCCCCATTTTAACATTACCTGTCCTTGAAATCTGCAATCTTAAACAGGAGACAATGGGGGGGGGGCACACCCTATCAGGGATACAGTTGTAACTTTAGAAGAACTAAAACCAGAAACAGTTCTAAAACATTAATTAATGAAAATGGACTTGGTAAAAGTAGAGATACTTGTCTTTAATATACATTCTGCAGTCCTCAAAGTCTTAGCACAGACATACTACCTTCATAAACTATCAGAAAAATTAACTTATATTTACTAGTGCCTTACCCCAGATTATTTCTCTGGGTTACTCAAGAAGTAAAAATAGAACCATTTTATTACGTGATATTTATAATACAGTGCAATATT
Organism: Uropsilus gracilis; assembly: GCA_004024945.1. Classification (NCBI taxonomy): domain Eukaryota; kingdom Metazoa; phylum Chordata; class Mammalia; order Eulipotyphla; family Talpidae; genus Uropsilus; species Uropsilus gracilis. Next base: position 40,999 of record PVHY01013438.1, on the reverse strand, counting down.
TGTCAAATGAGAATGGTTAACCCAAATGTTTTTTATTTAATCATTATGTCAAACATTTTGCACTAAGGAATCACCATAGCCACAGTAAAGAAGTTAAATGGCATCAAATTTTGGTCAAAACTTTCATATGAACAGCAAAGAATAGATGCTTTAGGGTAACTGTGAATTGGCTCTAGCAGATACCTTCCCATGATTTGATTGGTGAAGGGGAAAGTGCCAAAGTTTTATTTATTAGAAACATTTAAATCCCTGGACTCTAAATATTTGTTAAATTTTAGTGAGTTTGTCATCCTGTTTGAGACTAGATCTCAATATTTTTGCCCATGGAACCACAGGCTCACGTTGCCTGGGGTACCACAGACTCAGGCAGTCCCCAGCCTCAGCTTCCCAAGCAGCTGGAATTACAGGCACATGCCACCACGCCGAGCTATTTTTTTGGGACTAGGTATCACTACATTTCCCTGGCGGGACTCAAACCTCAATCCCTGGCCCCGGGATGCGGCTTCCTAGGCTGCCACCTACAGGCATGCACTGCCATGCCTGGCCCCATGATCTATTTACCAAAGGTTTTTAAACATCTGACTTGAGGCTGGGAGGAACAGAGATCTCAAACTCCTTTGTACATTGCAAATTCTCTGGATCCCTCTACTTTTCCATTCACCTTGACATCTTCCCTCACTCATAGACTATCTGTTGCCATTTTTTGCTAAAAGTCTCTTGACTATAAATGTTGCTTTTTTTCAGGTTACAGAAGAAAAAAGTATTTTATAAAAATAAACATGCTAATTCTACCTTTAATTTGCTTTTCTTTAGCACATGATAACAAAAGCCTTGAGATTAATAAAATTTATAAAGATCTACAGAATCCGAAAGTTCGTTTAACCTCCATTTCCCATTTTGTAAAGAATTATAATCATGCCTAAAATCATGGAGAAAACTTGGTTCCCCATATTTCCCTGGCTGGCATTCAAACAGAATCAGAGAAAATATCTTTTCAATAAATTAGTATCTCTTCCCTCATTTCACAGACCACATTATGTGTAGAGCAACATCTCTTGTCCTTACAGGGCATTGTCGACTGCCAGGTGAAAATCAATGTGGAGAAACTGAGAGATCAGACTGATTCTTTTTGTTTGGGTTTGTGGTTGGTTATTTTCCCTCTAGGCTGTGACTAGCAAGAACAATGAGTTTAAAGGGTAAAAAATAAAAGTTCCTTTGCTTGATGATGGGAAAGTGGGGGAAATATGGAAAAATAATACAGGTTAGCTGTGCATGTTAGAATTGTATAATTAGGAAATATTAAGGGTTATGCTTAGGGTTTTTTAGCGAGGTCAGCTTCTCACCTTAACACTAGCGGAGCCTTATTCCTTCCCTGAATGTGTCCTTTGTATGGTGTCTGTACAATGCACGACATGAGCATGGGTCTGCAGCTGTTTCATAACCACTGCACTGTGTCCAAACTTCAGGAACTCTTCTTAACTCTGGTGAATGTGGGAGGAATCCGTTTAGGGAATGATTTACTTTACCCGGACGCAAGTGTTTTGCATGCAGAATATGAGGCTGCTGTTCAACAGGTTGCATCCAAATGTAAGTGACCAGCCAGAGAAATGTTTCTGGACTTGTCATCCAACCTCAGAACTTACTCTCTGTCAAACATTGAGAGTTCTAACTAGCAGTAAGAGTCACATTTTTATTCTTTATTTCTTCCCAGCAATAACCACCAGTGAATTTTTAAGTTGATCCTTTAACATGCTGAAAACACAGTGATTCTGACTTTAATGATGCAATCTTATTAGTCAGACCAATTGTGAAATGAGATGGTGGTGGCTGAACAGGACTCCTGAACAAGAACTCTAAGGAGAAGATAACTTGGACCTGTTCCAGTTACATTTGGATTTATTTTACTAAGTTGCAACCCTCTTCCTATCTTTCTAATCACACACCATACACACATAAGAATAATGCTGAGGTTCTTTTCCTGTTTTAAAAAATTTTGTTATTTAGGTAACATTGGCTTATAATTCTGTATATGGTTTAGGGAACTAGGTTTATAAATCATGAAATGATTTTCACACTAGCAGTCTAGCCATCTCATTGACACATCCAACACAACAAACAAATGAAAGAATCTTTCTATACAAACTTTTGTGAAGCATTTCAGACTAAGACAGTTTACAGACCCTCCTCTTTGCTTAGCACATGTAGATAAATCTGTCCTTATTCTAACACCAGTAAGCAGAACTAGTATTCTGAGTTAACAGGGAACCAAGTTGAACCCTACTTTACTAGAGACAGTGGGGGGTTACTTCTAAGAGTCATTAGAGTGGCTAGGGCCATAAATGCCAAAAATAAAACTTGTTGTTTTTATCATGAAAGTGATAGGGAGCCACTGAAAGCTTTTGAAAAGAAAGGGAGGATACATTTCATGGTGAAGCACTGAAGCACTGAAAAGTAAGCACTGGGAAGTGGGGAAACCTCAGAGTCTAATAAGCTAAGCGTGAGTTAAGTCTGCAGTAGGGTGTTAGGACTGGGAGGGGCGGGGGAGCCTACATGTCATATGTGACATGAAGCAGGGATGGTGACCCAATCAGAGATGGGGGAAGGAGAGCAAAGAGTCTAAGGAATCAAAACTAAGTGCTGGGTGTAGGTCTAGTTCAAGCAGGAGATGTAGAAAGGGAGGGAGCCAAGCAGGAGAGAAACTTCCTCATTAAATACACTGTGCATTATCCAAACCAATGGCGCCAACCTAATTTCTGCTTCTGCTTCTGGTCTGCTTATTCAGTAAGAGAGAAAATGCTGTGATGACTACAGACACCACACCACATTTTTACAAGGTGCCTCTGGAAACCTGAGTGGAGATTTGCTTTTTTTGACTTGCTCTCATGACAACCTTCCCTCAGGGAATGGGCCGGGTCAGCAGAGGAGGCTTATTTTCTGCTGATGTTTCTGTTACTACCACATGGGTTCAAGCATATTCTCCCTCCACACCCACCCCAGAAATATTTGGCAGCTCTGCAGAGAAATCGGTGTCCCCCTAATCTCTGCACCTGCATCTATCCCCTCCTGTTTCTATGCCAGTGTGATTCAGGATTCTGTGTGGCTTTGGTGTTCCCTCAGAGTTCCAGACATAAAACAAAGGACAAGTTTCTTCTGCTGGTATGAGCAAACTTGGGGAGTGTGTCTGGGAGAAGAGAGAAGGCAGACTCCTTTCTCAGACACTTACCCGCTGGAATTCACCATTGTTCAAATAGTCATGTAGTTTTGCAGTTGATAGAATGAACTTTAGATTTAGTCTTAAGCTCTTGATACTTGAAAATCAGATTTTGAGGATCATAAACTCCTTAAGTGTTCCCCCCCCCCGACATTGACTTAAAAATCTATTTTGAAGCCAAGTACTTGAGCATGAGTCTTTCCTTCTCTCAAATTCCTGCTTTAACAACCCCATGCTCAGGGATTGGGGAGTATGCATGTGGCAGTGTGTTTCTAACTGTGGTCCTGTGGTCACACACTAGCTCCTAGCCACACATTTCTCTCCTAGTGCCACAGTGGAAGTCCTCCCATTTGGGATATTAGTGGAGTCAATATCTCTTTCTCTTGAATCTGGGTGGACTTTTGTGGTTGCTTTGATCAACCAAAAATGACAGATGTTATGCTCTGTGACTTCTAAAACTAGGTTTAAAATCTGCCTTTAGGGAGGAGGCATGATAGTGCTTGGACTCAGCTACCATGGTGTGAGGGAGCCCAAGCCAAGTGGAGGGGTGTGTATGTGCATGTTCTGTCAGCTGAGAGCCAAAGCAAAAGGTGACATCAGCCATCAATTGTGAGACTAAGCATCTTTAAGATGATTTCAGTCATCAGTCACTTTCTAATTACAACTGTATGAAAGATGATGTGACAGTCACCTAGCTGAGCCCATCAGCCTCCAGAATGAGAGATAATATAATGATTGCTGTTGCTTACACTACTAAGTTTTGAGATGTTTCATTAAGCAGCAACAGAGAATCAACAGGTTGCTCTGATATATGTTACTGCATAACAGGCACATTAACTTAAAATAATGGAGGATTATGGGTGCTTTGGTGGTGGGTATGGTGCAGTAACAACATCAAACGGAAAGATACTATACCTTTATTTATTTTTTTTATTTTATACAATTTTATTTTGTTCTTTAAGTTACAACCTCTGTGTTATTATTTTTTCCCTCCCTCCTCCCTCTGGTGCTCCTTCCATTCTCTCAAACCCCACTCTTTGTTGTTTATTAGCTGTGTTGAGTCCATTAGTCTCTTTCCTATGGTTATGTCTTTTCTCTGGGTGAGGGACTGCGTTGTTGGGTCCAGGTGAACCTTGCTGTTAGATTTTCAGTCTTAAGTTTGCGTTGGGTGGCCAGGTTATATTCATTTGTGATCTGTCCATGTTTTCTTGCTGCAGGCTGTCCTCTCCAATCCAATCCCATCTCTCCATTGCTTTGCTCCTTTTCCTTATGACTCTGGTGTCGGACTTAGGGGGTCTTGCCTCCAGCCAGTGTTGGTCAAGAAGTTTCTCTGTGAGTTCAGGCTTCTGCAAGTGGCCTCTGAAGATCATCTCCTCTGCTTCAGTTTGCAGTTTTGATGTGGGGCCCATTATCCCCTCTTTGGTCATCCTCTCTTCTCCTGTAATGAGGGGAGGGTGTGTTGCTCTCCTTGAATATATCTCCAAAATGAAGACCCGGGTCTTGGCCCGGCGAGCGCAGAAGAGATGCTATACCTTTAAAACACAAACTGTGTTGTAAACCAATATTACATCTACTTTAAAAAATATTTTGCTGCAACAAATGTTTTTATGCATCAAACATAGGAGACAGAAACCTTCAGGCAGGTCTTGGCTAGGCAGTGTGCTCTGATTCACAGACTGATTACCCTTCAGTCACAATTTGGGGTCTTGAAAATTTTGGGGTTACTACCTCTTTGTCACAACAAGAGACAGAAGCAGAAACTGCCAGTCATGGGAAAATCAGCATTGAGAACTGATTAGCATGCTATAAGGTAAGGAGACACTACGCTCTCTGGGAGGGCTTGTCATAGTAAGGAGGAGAACCGAACAGAGATCTATAACTGTGATCAATTAATGGTAAACAACATTGCACTCAAACCGTGTAACCTCCCCAAATTCAAGGGGAGATAGTTAAAAATTAAAGCTGTAGTCTAGTTTTATATCTCAAATTGCTACCTTATAAATCTTATGACTCCAATTTTATGCATGAAGAAACTATAATTCTTGTGATGAGAACATTTTAAGATCTTGCTTAATATCTTCCAAATATTCAACACAATATTAACCATAGTCCCCATGTTCTGCATTACACCCCTATTAGTTATTTATTTCATATTTTAAGACTAGATCTTTAGTCCTTTTGACTACCTTCACCCATTTTGCCTACTTCCCCACCCCTACATCTTAGAACCACCTATGTATTCTCTGTTTCTAAGAGTTCAGTTTAACTTTTTTCTTTTAGTTGGATTTTGGCTTTTGAAGTTATTTTGTAGCTTCCATGTGGAAATGAGATATATGATATTTGTCTTTCTCCACCTGGTTTATTTCACTTAGTATAATACCCTAATGTCCATTCATTTTATCACAAATGGCAAAATTTTCTTTTTATGGATGAATAGTATTCCATCACATATATGTACCACATTTCCTTCATCCTTTCATCTGTTAATGGACACTTATGTTGTTTCCAATTCTTGGTTATTGTAAGTGCTGCAATGGACTTGGGGAGGGTGGTGCTTATATCTTTTCAAGTTAGTGTTTTCATTTCCTTCAGATAACTATTCAGAAGTGGAATTGCCATATCATGTGATATTTCTAACTTCCTGGGAAACTTCATACTGTTTTCAGTAAGAACTCCATCAAGTTGTGTTCCTTTCAATGACACAGTGATTCCATTTTCTCCACATTCTTTCCAACATTTATTTCTTGTCTTTTTAATAATAGCCATTCTAACAGGTGTGAGTTTTCTTGTTTTGATTTGCATTTCCCTGATGCTTAGTGATGTTGAGCACCTTCTCATATACTTTTTAGCCATCTATATGACTTCTTTGGAACTTCAAATCCTGTCTTATTATTGTTGCTGTTGAAGTAATGTTGATTTACAAAATTGTATACAATTGAGGGAAATTAGGTTCATATCTTCTCAGATATATACCACCATGCCCACTACCAAAGCACCCATATTCCTTTACCAGAGACTATTATACCCCATCCTCCCTCTGTCCTCACTCCCAACCTCACTCTTCCCTCTAGTGGCCTCAATATTTTTAGGATTTGTTTTGGTTTGATTTTGTCATTTCCTTTATTTTGTTTCTCTGTGTTCCATATTTACCACATCTGGTATTTATCTTTCTCTTTCTGACTTATTTCACTTGGTCTAATCTTTTCCAGTTCCATCCAAATTGTCAGTTTGCAAGGGTGCATTCTTGTTTAGAGCTGAAGAATACTCCTTTGTGTGTATATATACCACATCTAATTATCTGTTCTTGGGCACTTGGTATTTTTTCCCATAATGTGAGTGTTGTAAATAGTGGTGCAATGAACATAGGGATGCATATAGTTCTTTGAGTTAGTATTTTTGAATTCTTCTGATGGACCACTAAGAGTGGAATTGCCGGGTTATATAATGCATCTATTTTTAATATTTTGAAGCACCTCCATGTGTTTTCCATAGAGGCAAGACCAGTCTACATTCCCACCAACAGTGTCTGAGAATTCCTTTTTCCCTACACTTCCACCAACATTTGTTGTTTCTGGGTTTTACTTTGTTTTGTTTAAATATGGGTCACTCTGTCCACTTTTTAGTCAGTTTTTAACCATTGAATTGTATGTATTTTATTCATATTTTGAATATTAACCTCATGTTAGTAATTATTTGCAAATATTTTCTCCTATTCAGTATATTACCTTTTCACTTTGTTAATAATCTCCTTTAGTTTGAAGCTATCTAAATTGTTGGGTTCTTTTGTTGATGTTGACTTTGCTTCTGTAATCAAATCAAAAAAATCATCACCAGAACTTATCATCTATGTTTTCTTCTGGGAGTTTCAGTTCTTACATTCTCTAATCCATTTTTGAATTGATTTCTGTGTATGAGCTAAGGTGATTTGTTTATATGTGATACCATACTGTTTTGATTGTCTTAAGTTCTATAACATAATTTAAAATCAGCAGATAGGATGCCTCCATCCTATTGTCTTTTCTCAAGATTGCTTTGACTCAGGATATTTTGTAGTTCCACACAAATTTAGAATTATTTTAGTTCTGTGGAAAATACCATTGGAATTTTGATAGGGATTGAATTGTACTTTTAGATTGCTTTGATTAGTATGGAATATTTTAACAATATCCTTCCAATCCATGAGCACAGTGTTTTTTGTGTCTCCAATTACTTTTATGAGTTTTAGTTCTCTTGAGTTACTATTGTTTTCAGTGTACAGTGCTTCTACCTCCTTTCTTAAATTTAATAAAATTTATTATTTTTAATGCAGTTATTAGTGGGATTTTCTTAATTTCACTTTCTGATAATTTATTGCTAGTATATAGTAACACAAAAGGTTGTTATATTTATTATAACCTGAAACTTCCCTGAGTTCATTTATTAGTTTTAACATTTTTGGTAGAGTGTTTAGAATTTTCAATACATATAGTCATCATGTTACCTGAAAATAGAGGCACTTTTACTTCTTTCTTTCCAAACTGAGCGCCTTTTTTTTTCTTGCCTAATAACTTGTCTAATTTTTTTTCTGATCCTAGAGAAATATTCTGTATGACTAGGCTTGAGTAATAGGCATAATGCTGAATAATCCTTAGCACCAGGAAGATGGGACATAAATCAGCAAACACTACAAGAATCACAAGGTTTGAAAAAGTAGTTCCCAGAAGGGGAAGATGAAGATAATAAAAATTTGCTGGGCATGTTCTTGTACTACTTGCAATTCTATCTCATTTATAATGACCCTATTATTTTCTTGAAGGCTAATAGGATCCTCCCTGAAGAAACTGAAATTGAGGGTTAGGGAAGGCTCTGAAAGGCCAGCTATATAAGGCTATTAATGTGTCTATAATCTAGCTCTATCATCTGATCATGAATTCATTATGGTTCCCTATAATTTGTTAAGAATATGATCCCTTTGGATTTCCAACCTGATTCTTCATGAAGAATTTAAATGAAAGCAGCTTGTAGGTGACTCTTTATGTTTTTGTGTGCTGTACTCTGTAGCTGGACACCTCGTGTTCATGTTCTGTAGCTGTTCAGTGAGTATGAGTTGAGGACATGAAGACACTTGGCATTATAAGCTCTTGAATACGCAAAATATAAACACTAAAACATTTTGATGGAAACTTAACTTCATGTTTTCCAGTTTTTTTAAAAAATAAAATAGTCTTTAATTTAAAAAAAATTATTTGCATGAGGTCAGAAATTGGGGGATTTCTTTTCTATTACTCACACTGCTTTCCAGCTGCTGGCCTCATGTTCCCTTGACATGCTATAGAGAGTCATCCATGAGTACACCAGATTGACAAAGGAGCCTCACTCAGGGAAAGCCTCACTCAGGGAAAGCCTCCCTCTGGATATTCCTCATGGCTTTTGTCCTAAAAGGCTCCGGAATTCTGGAGGATGCTAGTGCCTGTTAGAAGTTACTGTCTCTACCCCACCACCCTCAACCCCAGTTGGCTTTGTATTTGTCTTAAGGAGTTTTTCACTTTTAGTCAATAATAAAACCCAATGATTAGTTGACTTTTTTGAGAGACCTAGGAAACCTTTCTTGAAAGTTTTTGAGCCTCTGGAAGATTGTTAATAGTACCTGATCATTTTATTTATCTTGTTAGCCACTTGAACCTAGATGCCTTTTTATTGCTTTTCAGTTGTAATACTCCACCAATTCAATAAAATGTACTTTATTTAAACATGGAAATAGAGGAAGTAGAAGAAAATTTCATAAACTTGGGTGTGGACAGGTTTTAGTGAGAGCTTTCAGATAGACATGTCAATAGCTGTTTGGTTGAATGATAACAGTCTTGTCATAATAAAAAGGAAGGATTTTTAACTGTTAAAACAAATATTTAAAATGCCTGCAGTTTCCACTCAACTCCAGAAAATATCAAAGAAATGGGCACTGCTAGTCAAGGCTTACTCAGAAAAAAATTTAATGACTATAACTCAGGGGAAGAAAATTATTTTTCACTATCAGTCACACATACTACTAACTCCAAACCCTGGTATCTCTCCCACCCTCCCCCTTCCTTTTTCTTAATCATAATTTACAACTCCTATCCTCCCACTTCTTCCAATCCCTTTCTCCCACAAATACTACTCTATTGTTCAGTCTCCCAGTCTGTGTTCATGCTCTTTACCTCCAGTCTTTATCTGATTCCATATCCTTGCTCCCTAGATTGAATTGCCTCCATGGCAGTAATGCATATTCTTTATCTCAGTGTCCTTCTGTTGTCTCATCCCTATACTCCCCAGCCTTAGATTCTACATTCTAACGCCCAGGTATTATCAGACCCTGGTGTAAGGCAGGCTGGGTTAGTGGGTAAAAATGATTACTTGGACATCTGGCAGGTATGTTCCTACTGCTCTTTGGTACCACCTGGCTGGTGATCAGGCTATTATTTAACTAATTACCTTTTCTGACAAATGTGATTTAAAATCACTCTTTCCTCATAAGTTCTGTGAAGATCGAAATACAGAAATTAAAGCCTTGCCCCATGAGAAGTAACCAATAAATAGAAGGTCTTACTAGCTATAATCATTAGAGAAAAAGCCATTGTGTCAGCAGACCCTGCTAACTTTGCTACAGGTTTATAACTTTGGTTTTATACTAAAGTCTTTACAATGGCTATTTAAAGCTCTGTTCATTCTGGTCTCTCTGTGATGTTTCACTCTGTGATTATTCCCCTACCTTGCAGCATGTATACTAACACATCAAGTTCAAGTTCCATAAGATCAAGGAATTCTGTTTTGTTCATTTCTCTATCCAATGTCAAGAACTAGTCCTAGTACTTAATAGGTGCTCAATAAATATGTGTTCAGTAAATGACTCAGTCCTAATACAAATATCATTCATTGTCTTGGTGAAGCTTTTCCCCAGGCATGGTTACTTTAATTTCTGTGATACTTAATGCATTCTTCAATTATAACATTTATCATATTGTATTTTTTGGGGGAAGCATATTTAAAGCTCTTAAATTTATCCAGATGGCATAATTCAAAAGCACATTTTTATTTAATAGACTGAAACCCCACATTGCACAGATTTGATTGAATGAGTACAAAAATCATAATGCTCTGGGAGTGTTTTTAAATGCATTCCCATCATGTTCTATGAGTTATTCTATAAAATTTAATCCTAGCTTGAGAAAACCCAAGAAAAACAAAATTAGAAAATAAATTTCACTATAGTGAAGTCTTATATACAGTGTGATCTATATACGTTGACATTACAGAGATCTTGCTATTTTATTAACAAAAAAAAGGGAGCAGCTTGTAAATTCTGCCCTATGAACATATTGGGATAGTTATAAATGTGACTGATCAGTAATCTCAAGTCACTCCTAGGAATGCACACCTGTTTAACTTGGCTTTGGAAAGAACTTTCTTCATCTAAGAGGAAAACATTTTTTAAAATTTTTCTTAAAATGCTACTACTAAAAGCCTGGAGGCATATATATATATATATATATATATATATATATATATATATATATATATATATATATATATATATTATGTATTATATACATTATATATATTTATTATATATATATTTAAAGTTTCTTATGAAAAATTTTACAGGTCTAAAGGAAGAACTAATAAATTCCTGAGCATTAAAAGTAATGAGCAAGGACCAGTATCAGCACTTTGGGGATGGAACTTATTCTAAGCCATCAATTGATGCCTTTTCCTACTGGAAACACATGGGAGAAATTATTTGTCCCAGAGTAGCAATGGGGACTGCTAAGTGGGATCTTCTGTCTGCATTCAGAGGTGATAACAATCTCAGGAAGCCCCCATCTAAGGTGGTGTGACAGCTGTGAATGCCTTTGACAGCAGCAATTATCAGCTTCAGTGAACACATTTTAACCAGGAAAAGGCATTTGTGTTGTATAGGTGCTTCTGTGATGGAATTAGTCTAACATCCAATCCTAGGTAATGATTTTCTGTCTTTTCTGCTCTTGTATTTTGGATCTCTCAACTCCAAAACAATGCAAAATCTCTGTTCTAGATGATCTTCCTATGAAGGAAAAGCAGAGTGACAATGACTTCTGTGCCAATACACAATTATCAGTGCTCACTGGCCCATGTCTCAGAAGAAATCTCATTGTTCAATAACCTGAGAACTCTGAAAATTAAAATCTGCGTGGGTGCCCACTTCCATCTTCATTGAACCTATGTGCTTAGACTGCTGCTGATTCCCCTCTTGGCTGTTGCTTTCGTGATTCTGTGTTCTCTGGGTCTTCTTTAGTGATCCTGTTCAACAAACATGCTTTTTTTTTTTTTTTTTTTTTTTTTTTTTTTTTTTTTTTTTTTTTTTTTTTTTTTTTT
>PVHY01013438.1:0-29318 GCA_004024945.1 Uropsilus gracilis | reverse complement strand
CATTGCCCCGAGTGAGACTCAAACGGAGATCCCTGGTCCCTGCCACGGCTTCCTAGGCAGCCGCTTACAGGTGTGCGCCACCTTGCCCGACCTAAACATGCATTTTTAAATATTTGTTTTACCTATTTCTTTCAGTGGGCACTGTGAGGTAGGTCCCAACTTAACCAGAGTCCAGGCTCAGGGTTAGGACCAGTTCATATACCATTTAACTGGTGCTCATTAATGAGCATGTTGGCCCCTTCCAATATCACTGGGAACTTTTTAAACAATTGCTTGTGGATTTTAGTTAGCTGACGACACCATATAAATCACCATGTATAAATGGTGCACCTTGATTTTATTCTGCCTTTCCCACCCTGTTCTCTTATAGCCCCTGTCCCTTTCTCCCCCCCCACTTCCCTCGTAATCTCAGAGCCCTCATGGTATTTATTATAATGTCTGTTCTCCCTTGATTTTTAATATCTCTTCCTTTGACTACCTTGATTCAGTGAAAATATTAGTGATTTTGCAAAGAAATGCAGCTTTTTCTACCCATTGAAAATTTCTTTCCTTTTTCTTCAGTCATGATTTGTGGGTCTGATCTAAATCCAATCTCTTAAAAATATCTTCCAGATTATCTTCTCAAACCTAATAAGCATTTAACTGACATTATCTGATTCAAACTTTTTGTGACAGTTCATGAAGAATGCTCCTGCTTCTCCCCTAGGTTCAGTGAAACTATTTCCTGGTGATTTTCCTCATCAGAAAAATTATTTGTAGTCTCTGTTTTCAGGCTTCTTTTTTTGTCTCTTAGCCTGAAAGAGTTTTATATCAGGCTTTTTCTAAGTGAGGGTATCAACATACTTCAAATACCACCTATAATTTTTCCTAAATCATATGTATCCCCAAATCAAACATAGTTTATGAATTTAAGGATCTTTCAGTTCCCTCATTCAACAAATATTTAATGAATACCCACTATTGTGAAGCTCAGTGACCCTGAGGATGTCATATGTACTTTTCTATGTCCAAAATACATTGTGGGAACCTTTCTTCCAGAAGGGCAATTCAGTTTGTATTTCCTAGCTTGATAGATGATACCATTAGCCACTTGATCACCCAAACCTTAAACTTGGGATTCATTTGAAATATCTCTTTCTTCTTCACCACCCATTCTAACTCCCATAAATATCATACCCACACAGTGCTCATCAGCAATTCCAGTTATACCCTCTAAATATCTCAAACCTGTTTGCTTCTACAACCCTAGACCTTCATCTCAGTTTGATATTTATATTTTATCTTTTAAAGTTGATTGCACATATATATTTTTACATTGTTGCCTACCATGATTTTTCCCCGACACCTTGTCATCCATTAACCATCATCTTAATCTCTTAATTGCCCCCAATTTTACAACCTTCCCTTCCCTTGCTCTATGTATGCTTTAGTTCTGCTGACAGTTTTAAATTTTACTTGTCTTTTTGTTTGCTTGTTTTCCCTATATCCCATATTTAGGTGAGATCATTCAGTATTTCTCTTTATCTTTCTGGCTTATTTCCACTACCATTATTCCTTCTAAGTCCATACATGTTATCACAAATGCATCAAATTTGTCTTTTTTGATTGCAGAATAGTATTCATAGTGTACATATACCACAACTTTCTCATCCATTTGCCTGCTTTGGGGCATTTGGATTGTTTCTTCTTTTGCAACATATCCTCCATACCACTGCCAGCATCAGATCTTGGTATGCAAATTTCACCACTGGCTTCCCTCCCTAGACACTTCAAGGCTCCCCCTCACCCCTAGAATGAAGGTCAAGCTCCTTAACCTTCCCTCAGCACCTTTCTGTACAGTTCCTGCCTTGTCTTCTGCCACACTGCATCCTGCTCTTAATTCATACTGAACACCTTGCTGTCTCCCAGAGAATTCATACCCTTTCTGACCTCTGTACCTAAGCATGTCTCCTTGAAAAGTCCCTTATCTTCTTCATTCCTCCTTTACATGCAATAGAGCCTTTTAACCAAACCTATGATCTTTAGGATTGAAAAAGCCTAATATCCAGTCCTGGACACATCAGCACTGATGTCAGAACCAAAGCAATATTTGTTGAATAAATTAATGAAATACATATGCATGTACCTCCCACTACTTGATAGCAATATTCTAGGAATTGCAAAGGAAGCAGTGAACAAAACAGGTGAAGTCCCAACCCTAACAGATCTTACATCCTTTCTAACATTTAAGAAATGAGCAAAAAGATGACAACTACTAATCTTGTAGACCTACTTCCTAATTTCCATTTTAAATTAGGTGCTCATCTTCAAAGGTCCTATATCACTCTATCCCATTACTATAACATTATGTTGTATCATAACTGGCAATATTTTTGTCTTGATTAACCACAATCCAATGAATTCTTTAAGGACAGAACCTGGGACATTTCTTCTTGTTTTTCCAGCTGCTAGTATACAAGAAATCAGCTACAAGTGTCAAATGAATGAATATTTTAAGGCATGCCTAACTTTTGTTTAAAAATACATGTCTCTAGCCAGCCACAGTGGCACACGGCTTTAATCCCAAGCCTAGGATGGGAGACTGAGGCTGGGGATTGCTTGAGTCCAGGGTACCTCAGGCAATGAGAGTCTGTGGTTCCCCGGGCAACATAGCAAGACCTAGCCAAATAAATAAATGAGTGAATGAATGAGTGAATGAATGAATGAATGAAATAAAAATACATGTCTCTAAAAAGCATTTCCTATATGCCAGACACTGTCTTTATAACTTAACTATAATATCAAATTTTCACATCAACATTTAAAACCAGCAGTATTACACCAACTTAATAGATGAGGACACTAAATCTCAAGGATGCAAAGTAACTTGGCAGGATCACAAAGGCACAAGTTGCTAAAACCAAGCCAGGGGCCCAGGTCCCTTTCTCCAGAACCCCAACAATAATGATGTTTGACAAAAGGAGCCATTTCTCCATGGGATTTGAAAATGTAAAACAGTGGCCTGCATGTATTTCATTTTAAGCTTTCTTGTGCATATAAAACAGCACCTTACTCTTTACTCACATGTACACATATGTGCTAGCCCAGTTATTTTTTTTTCTGCAATGATGTGTGTGCCTCTTTTCTTTGAACAGCTCCATCCCTAGGGTAACTGCTGTCTTTTAGACATCTTTTCCATTCCCTCAACCCTCTGCCTAAACCTGCCAAGTCAATGGCTAAGCTTAAGGTTGCCACTTCTTTGGAGTTTTTTTGTTTGTTTGAGACTAGGTCTTGCTATTTTTGCCCATGGAACCACAGGCTCTCATTGCCCGGGGTACCACAGACTTAAGCAATCCCCAGCCTCAGCTTCCCAGGTAGCTGGGATTACAGGCATGCTCCACCACACCCAGCTATTAGTTGGTTGCCACTTCTTTGGAGGGAGAGAGGTATTAGGAAGCACTCTATAAGGCAGTCTTTTTCTAGAATCTCAGCTGGGAAATGAATCAACTGAAAGCTCCACCTCTTGAGAATAAGTCCAAAAACTCTCCCTTTGCCACCCAGAGATGAGAAGGTAAACTCAGCGTTCTTCTACTTTTATCCCGTTCTTCCTATACTCTGTTAGTGTTTAAGCATGGACTCCCTCTCCTTCTTTCTGTCTTTTCTGTACTTTCTCTATTTTCTAGCATTCTTCTTCCCAAAGTGGAATTTGCCTTCCTCTTTTCCCTAAGGCTAAACTGGAGAATGACTGCTAGGTAACCTGATTTATAGGGAGAAGAATGAAAACACATCT
This sequence comes from Uropsilus gracilis, assembly GCA_004024945.1. Taxonomy (NCBI): domain Eukaryota; kingdom Metazoa; phylum Chordata; class Mammalia; order Eulipotyphla; family Talpidae; genus Uropsilus; species Uropsilus gracilis. The sequence continues at coordinate 25,549 of PVHY01013438.1, read as the reverse complement.
GTTGAATATTTTCAAATTATTACCCCTGCTACCCTTGCATCTCAGAGGGTAATCATGGGTCTCTGGGTCCCTTTATAGTCATGTGGCTCAGAGCAGTCCAGGAGGAAGATTTACAAGGGTGCTTCAGATATCCCTTTAACCTGAATCACTAACCCCCTCCCACCTTGATTGCTCATCAACCCAAATTTGTGGTGATAATCTCCTCCTTCATGAGTAACCTGGAAACTGTGGGAGTATTGTCTCTGTGAAATTAATTAGTATAATCAGTGAAGTATACACTCAAGTTCTGACCAATTTAGTCCCCATGAATAGTCCCAGGTAGACCTCACATATTACTTCAATATGGGATCTTGGAATGGTAAACTGTACTGAAGAACCCAAAACAGGAAAGCGTGCTCTGAAAACACTAAGGATTTTATTTGTAGACTGTGCCTTTAGATTTAGGACTGTCCCCAGTGAATAAAGTAAGTCTTCATGAAAAGTCACAAATAGCAAGAAATTTGACATTGGTAGGTCAAACAACAGAAATAGTAAGAGGAAGCATGGGTCTTTGCAGCAGTGATTATCGTCTCGTTCCCCTTTAGCTCATTGTACAATATGAAGCTTTGTGTGGGTTTCTTGTACTTAGATATATTTATCTGTGTACCTTGTATTAGGTCAGAATTGAATCCTTAGTATACAAGCAAAAAATTCTATTTGAGTTGAGACATGGGCAAATGAATAAAATTATGCACTATGGACTCACCAGAAAAGCTGAAAATAAAATTATTAAAAGAAAGCCCAAAAGGAGAGTATAAAATAGGTGGTGGGGGATTCCCTTTGCTTGCGATTATCATTTCCATCTGGGCTCTAAACCACTGGGTTCTAATTCCAGGAGCTTGATGCCAGAAATAACTTATTACCAGGGAGATATGCTGGAGAATTGTCAGGAATGACAACGTTTTCACTTGTTTTTAATATCCTTATCACAAAATGACACAGCTGATAAACTATACAATGATGATGGGAAGGGGGTGAGTGATCATAGTTTAGTACTTTCAGCTACATGTATTTATGTTGTATCTTCTAGACCCCAATTTTCTTTCCCTCCCGTCCCATAAAAGGTCAGAAACATTCTTGATAAGCAGAGAATCCTTGACATTTCCATCTCTCTCTGGAGGAAAATACTGACCATATCTGGGATCTGTTAAGAATTATAATCTAATCTATAAGCTTTGCATAGTACCAACAGTTCTGTTCACAGCTATCTCTTCACTGTGGTCATGTGAAGAGTATATCAAGTACTTGTTTCCTACCTTGATCTATAACATTGATTAAGTTCACATCGAATACGCATCACTACCTTCCAGTTCCATTGATAAAAGCATGTAATTTTGAAGTTCCAGCTCACCACACCTTAGAGGTGACTTTGACAACGTTAATCTCACCAGTTTACTCATCTTTAAAATAGGGATGATTATCTTGGCACCTATTTCATAGCTGATGTTTGAAAACAGCATTGCAATGATATAGAATAGCTTAAATGCTGAGAGCTTCCAAATACTAAAGTGGGTGATCACATGTTCAATTCAAATGAAACTAAAATAAATGGCAAGGCGTCAATTATGTGTATCAGGAGGTGTTGTAAGAATTTGAATTGATAGGGAGAAAAAGAATTTGAATTGGTGGGTCTTGGGTAACCATATGTTCTAAAATGGTGGTTGTCTATTTAAAAAAAAATCTCTGTAGATTCTTTTGTGCAGAAAATCTCTAGATTTGCTATCTTTAATTACTAAAGTAAAAGCTGCATCCATTAAAAGGAAACAAACTCCTTCAGTTTTCAAAATTTTGGTTGCTTTTGGGGGGAAGCTGATGTTCGAACACTGGAGATTTTAACTCCTTGATCTGATGTTTTCTAGAAGTAGATCGGAATGTTTTTTACGTTGTTGTTGTTTTTGTTGTTTTTCTGAAGCCGAACCAAGTTTAATTTGAATGGCATAAGGACTTGGTATGAAGGAGTTAAAGGGTCTCCCATACCCCTTTGCCTGAATCCTTCTTTTGTGTACACAGCTGCAGTTAAGCACGGGTCGGAAAGGAAATGGTTAGAGGAAGAGCTGGTTTTCAGACAGGGCGAGTCTGCGAGGGGGGCTGGGGGGTGGCCTGGGGTTTTACATGCCAGATGTAGGCCTGCCCTGTGCCTGCCTGGAGCTGCTGGCTTGGTCAGCCGGGGCCCTGTGCGAATTGAGGCGAGGTGATGAGTTAGCGGGTTGCTACGGTGACGGGACAGGCCACGTGACCCGGCTGCTGCTGCCGGCGCTTTGACGTCGGCGGCCAGGAGGGCGGGGACGCAGGAGGGCGGGGCGGGAGCCGGAGCTGCGAGAAGGGAGCGGGCGAGCGAGCAGGCGGCAGCACAGTCTGCGCGAGGAGCAGGCGAGCGGGAAGACGAGACGCAGCCACCTTCCTCACCAGCCAGCCCACAGCGGTTTGTCCCCTTCCACGGGTGTGCGCCAATGCCTGGTCCGACCCAAACCCTGTCCCCAAATGGCGAGAACAACAACGACATCATCCAGGATAACGGGACCATCATTCCTTTCCGGAAGCACACAGTGCGCGGGGAGCGTTCCTACAGGTAATGGTGCTGGCACCGGGAGGGGCCCGGGCGGGGACCTGAGCGGGGGCGCGCGGAAATTCGGCCCATTATATAATGGAGCAGACACTACCCCTGACTGGGCTGCAGACGTGCGTTTGTAAAGGCGCTCGTGATTATTGGGTATCTGTTTCCATGTGTCTTGTTGGGTATGCATTGAGGCTTCACGATTGCAGATGGAAAGCATTTTGTGAATAGGTTTGCTGCCTGCAAGGGGTCTCCCTCCATCTCTTTGCTTCCACATTGATAAAAATGCATGCAATTTTCCTCCCTTCTCCAAAGAAAGACAGGCTGTAGCACTTCCTTTTCTCTTTCCCTTTTAGATTATAAAGGAACCATTAGGTAGTAGCTGTGGCTAAAGGCAGAGAACTGGAGGAAGGCGAGAAAAATGTTTGCGCTTGCCCTGGTGTGTGCAGGAAAGATGGAATCCTCTAGATTAAGCTGCAGTCTGTGATGTTAAACCGCCAGATTGATGGAGCTTTGTAAGAATTCTGCTCGCTGATTGGTGCAAGGATTGACAGCAGAGGTCACCGTGTCAGGCATTCACCAAAATTTTCACCATAGAACCCAAGGTTTATTAGAAAGAGAGTGGACTGTATAGAACCTGGGGGGGAAAAGGGTGTCTTTATGCATTTTTTTTTTTTTTTTTTTGGAATTTATGGCCTCCGCATGGGTGGGGGAACCCACCCTTCTTATTTATAGTAGGAAGGTAATTTCTGGTATTTTGCTGAGTCTGATTTGAGGATGGAACTGATCTTGGTGATTGTATTGTAAGCCCTTTGATTAATGAGTTGGCCTGTACAGTTGGCATCATTTTTATATTAGCATATCTGGCAATATGTTCTAGTAGATAAGCTCATTAAAATTGTTTGCATTGTTTGATAAGGATAACAATGTAATGGAGAACGCAGCTAGAATCTAATGCAGCTGAAGGCCAGACTTGAAGAGAGACTGATAGCTTTGCTCATATTTCCTCTGAAGTTCTTTTGTACCGGGTAGTTATTTTTAAATGTTACCTTGATAACCACTAACAATGCTTGTGCTTTAAAGCTGAGCGTACATACCTCAAAAGCACATCCTCTCAGCTAGTGAGTAACAGGAAATAACTTTTTTAGCCTTCATCTAAACATTCAGTATTCTGTATTAAACCCTGGTATTACAGGTAGAATATGATATATGTATACATATTGCATAATAGGATGAAAAGTACCCCCACATCCTCTCTCTTGGACCAAAGAAATGCACTATTTGCTGACTCAAAACACACACACACACACACACACACACACACACACACACAACCTTTGCCCTGTCATCTCTGGCAGTTATATAAATACTTGAAGTTAATTTTGGCTGTGCCCATGAGGTCACCAAAATCTCATGCCTTATGATCCCAACTAATATGTTGACATGGCATCCGTACAGATTCCAGTGCTTGTTATTTACTTAGTATAGACCAAAATTGGTGCACAACTTCTAGGACTCTCCTTTTGGAAACCATTGTAATTGGAATGTTCTTTTCTCCTCCACCTTTCTCTTTGAACTTTCCAAAGTCTAAAATAGAATTTTAAAATACAAACAAAAGCTCAGTTACTTTTAAACCTTACTTATTTAAATTCTTAAAGGTATTAAGTGTGAAGGACAGTTTCCTAAATGAGTTAATCCTCACCTTGTAGGTAACAGTTGCTTTTAAGATGGAGTTCGAATTTTACCAAATGAGCCAAAGGAAGTTACCTAGTTGGGTTTTATTACTCATGAACTAACTTGAAATGGCAATGGAAAATGGCAGAAAAGTTAAATGCTGCCTTTTGGCGATAAATTATTGCTTTAAAATGTTTTGATTACCTTTTCATTCAGTTCAAGTTGTTATTTTTATTTGTTGGGCTATCCCCAGTTTACTTTCTGAATCTCTATAATGGTACCTAAAATCAGGTAAAAAGACAAAACTGAACTTCAATAAAGATATGACCAAATTCTTCAGTCACTAGGAGCATTGTTACATTCCTATTTTGTGTAACAGGATTATTGGACCTATCCTGACCAAAGTAGTAGTAATAAGTGAAGAAGAAAATCTCCAGAATTGCACTGTATTGTGTTCTCATAGAGACAGACAGTCTGGATGTTTGCCTTTGTCTGCTCTCCTTTTAAAGTGGGTGACCAGTGTAGTAATACTACCACTTATTTTGTGAAAGGGCAGAGGGGATGGAAAAATGACACATTTTTCTATCCAGGAAGTGTTCCATAATTATCTTGGCATCCTGAAACTGGAATAAGATTGATCAGTTGCTCAAGAAAACTGTAGGACAGTTTGAAAACCTGAATAGAAATTTAATTAAGCACAAGCTTTACTTTGGCTGTAGGTTCAGGATAGCTCTCAGTGACAAGATGTACTTGAGATCTGTGTGAGTGCTTTGAAGGGGCTGGGTAAGCCCAGAGCTCTGGGAAGGTCAGAAGGAAAGTTCTTCTTGGCCCAATTGCTGACTTCTACATAGGCCCCAGCATGTCCTTTATGTTTGGCTTTATTTTCTACATTTTTGCCCATATACACACCAGTGTCTCATTGCATTCTAATAAAGGTTTCATAAGGTTAACTTCAAACATCTAAAGCAAAATGATTCTTAAACGAAAAAAGCTGTATAAATATAAGGAAAATGCTATGATTATGAAAAGGGGCTCTTAGGACTTCTTCAACTAGAATTCACCTGGCTGGTATCACAGGTGAAAAGAGAGGACACCTGAAGAACAAACCCTAGTGCTCTAGCACAGTCAGTGAACAGGCTCAAATCATCCCAACAGGAGACGTTGTCATTGTAACTTTTGTGCCAGATTGTTTATAAATAAGAATCAAATATGGTCCATGACCCAGATTTTAACTAGTGTATCTCTTCATGTAAGTGGAGCCTATTTTTATAACCTGGACTAGAGTGGATAGTAAATCATTATTGACACCAGTGTGTACTTTGATTAGGAGGGTAAGTTTCCTTTAGAAAATGAACCTTTATTAGTAATTTCAGTTGAAAAGAACAAGTGCAGAAATGGCTCTGCAGAGCTGTGTAGCCATGTTCCCGCAGCTCATGGCCACAACTGTGTGATGGCCTGCTCAGCCCCGGATTCCTCACTGCATTTATGAGCCCTGGAAATCCCTAGATTTTAAGAGCAGCTTAAAAAATAAATGTGTCATGGGCCATCTGAGGTGGCACTGTTTAATTCACAGAGGGGACAAGTCGTGCTCTGGTTTTCCCTGGAGAGGCTACTCCCTCCGGCTCCATTCCGTGCAGATGCTAGTAGGAAATGAGATTTATTAACTGGCCCTCTGCCCACTGCATCTTTGTTTGCATAGTCCAGACTTTTGAGAATGAATGTATAAGTCCAGGGGACTATTTCCACATGGGTGTTTGAACTTGCAACTGCAGTAGCGTATGTTTTGGAATTCTTTTAAAAAAATTACTTGGTCCCCGGAAATGGACTGTAAAAAAAAGAAAACTGAAATTTAAGCCAAGTCAAAAACATTGGCTCAGACATCAAGCTTTGCCAATTGTGAAAAAGGAATTATAGAAAAACAACACTGTGTGTGTGTGTGTGTGTGTAAAAGTTATGAAAGTATAGAAGCTATACTTTAGAACAATGTTCTTTTTTTTTTTTTACCAGAATGTGTATTTCAGATTATATTCCCCCAAACAGTTTCACATGTCTTATGGGTTTCATCTGGATTTATAACTGCCATAGGAGGTTTTTTTAAAAATAGTGGTATTTGTCTTTAATATTTTTTTTTAGTATTAATAAAAATCAAAAGATGGCATGGTGCTTTGATTGGTATGCATCCAATTTTGGAAATACTTTTCAGGATTCTTTGTCAGAGCTTGTTAAACGGGTGGTCTCCTAGGCACTATTACCTTTGACTAGGACCTCACCCCCACTCAGTAATGGTGTCACCAGTTATATCTTTTTACAGTGCATTGCCTTAGCACAACAGTAGTTTGAGATGGTCCTCAGAATTTAAAAGGTTGATTTTCATATAGGCAGTTTATTTTCTTTATTTGTAAGGATCTCTTGTAGCTGCAACAGATAATCCCTTTTATTCATAGGATGAGAAATAATGGGACTAGTTAAAGGACTCCGCTTGGTTTGGGGAACTAATTCAAAAAATATTTGGGAATCTAATCTGTTTCAGATCTCTACTGCATGTCGTCAAGGTTCTTGAGTTCTAGGAAAGTTGGGCATGTAAGCAGTTGATTCTATAATACATTTACCTTGTGAATATAGACTTGGTATGATAACAAAACTGGAGTGCATTCCCTAAGCCCACAGTGATTCAGTGTAGAAAAAATAAAAAAGGCCAGTGTCCTGGAGAAAGCTAAAAGATACTGTGGAAGACCAAAATTTTTGGTGAAAAGAATGTTGGGTTTTTAATAAAAAATTTTTATTGCCCTAGCAAGGCATATTTGGGGTAGTAGTGGAAAAGGAAGCAACACTGAAAGGCAAGCAGGACAGTCAGAGATGGAAAGCCATCAAAGGTTCATCCATTGAAAATCAATCTAATGAATTGATCTGGAATTCATGCTGGAACTGATCTCCTATATTAAAATGAGAGTGGAAAGGACAATAGTCTTCCAGTGCCACACCCTGGAGGGTTCAGAATTGCTGGAGAATTCTTATTTCCCCAAGAGAGAATGATCAAAACATAAGATAGAGATCAGGGCAAGGTAGATAAATATTCCCTGACTTAAGGCACATTTCCCCTCATAATGCAATCAATTTAGCGTCAGATAGAGGCTTTCATGTTTGCAAATGTCCACCGCACAGTTACATCTCTATAACGGGGCCTATGTAGAGTGCTTACACTGTATACCTGTCCTCTCAAACTCACAAGCGGGGTGTCCAGTGCTTCATTGTGATCTTGTGTCATTTAATGCCATGGCTCTGATGACACTGCATAGAACATCCCATAGGCCTCTACTTGTGATTCCTCTCATAGCCAGGAGGTGATCACCTAGTTGGCGACTCTGGAGGGAATTGAGAGTTTAACCTGGATTTGTATGGATTTACTTATTTTTTAATTTTATCAATTTCACATTAGAAGAAAGACTGATTTATTCCTCTCTTGTGAAAAGTATCCTTTCCCACCATGGAATATGTATGTTAGCACATTTCCTTCCTGACTCTAGACTACCTCTCAGCCGTTCTGAAATTTTTTGGAATATGTATATCAGCACATGTCCTTTCTGACTTCATAACACTGAGTTGCATGTGGCAGCTGGCATCGAAAGCACATCCCAGCTCTTCTTGCCGCATTTGCTGTACATTACACTGTTGTCATAGGAACCCTGTTTCTTGACTTATTTTAAAATTTTGATCTCCTATCTTAGTGGTTTGGACCCTTGGTGTTTAGCTTATGTTGGAGAGTTCTTTTAAAATGGAACCTCTGGTTCACATGGGCAAAAACTGAACCTATGCCATTTTTGCCTTATGGCATGAAGTAAAAAAAAAAAACAAAAACAAAAAACCTCCTCTAATATATTTTCATTCAAAGCATCCCAAAGATGATAGTTTTTTTTTGATGAAAATCAATCAGTACTGAGATAAAGATTAAACATAACATTTTTAGGTCATCAAAAAATAATTTCTTAGTAGGTTACATTAAAAAAAAGAAAGAAAGAAAACTTATGCACTTTTTATGTCAAATCTCCCCAGGCTAATAAGGATTCTATTTATTTGAACCAGGGATTTCTTCAAGTATAATTTTGTTTTTGTTTCCAATGGGTACAGGTGGTGGTGAAATACATACATACATACATACATACATACATACATACATACATACATACACACACACACATACACACATATAGGATGCTCACATCTATACCACATGTAGTGATGGTGCCATTTTGTGTAGTTTATTTAGTAAAGAAAATATGGTTAGAGATTGGTCTTCCTATTGTTTCTAAGTCTCATTCAGTTTCAGGTAAAATTTACCAAAAGAATCTGATTTTGCACAAATGAATACAGACTGGCCACCCAACACAAACTTAAGATGGAAAACCTACCGGCAAGGCTCGCCTGGTTCCAGCAACACAGTCCCTCACCCAGTGAAAAGACACTGCCACAGGAAAGAAAGAGACTAATGGACTTAGCAGGACCAGTAAACAACAAAGAGTGGGGTTTGAGAGAATGTAAAGAGCACCAGAGGGAGGAGGGAGAGGGGGTATCCCAAAAACCACTTACAGAGGTTGTGATCTAAAGAACAAAATAAATAATATTTTTTAAAAATCTGATTTTGAGCATGATTTGGAAGAGAAAGGAAATAGGACAAGAGACTTGAGAGGGAAGAGGACGCATTGAAAATACATCATGTACACTGGAAGATTCAGTAAGACTTGTGGCCTTGTATACAGAATTAGCCTCAAGTTTAAGGCCAGTGTTATACAAGCCTAAAAAGACAATGCCCTTCATGTAAGGCATCCCTTAGATTTCTGTGATTTCATTTTATTTTTCCTAGAAGTAGTGTTTTTTTGTTTTGCTCGTGAGGCATTGTTTGTTCTTTATTTAGTGTTAGGCTGTCCTGGCAAAGCCGTGAGACATAATTTGTCAGAAATATCAGAAGTCTTAACATCTCGGGAAGATTTTCATATATCCATACTTTTACTTTGATTATAAATAAACAGTAGTGACCCTTCATTTAGCATTTAATCTTCCCTGACTCCCTATAAGATTTGCATTTGTTACTCAACAAATCAGAAGAAAGTGAAACTACTGAAATAGGCTCCTTGACACACACACCCCCACCCCCCCACAATCTACTTCCTTTTGGTCATTTGGAAATGCAAAAACGTGTTCAGATGGCCAAATCGTTCTTTAAATTCCCACTTTTGGATTGTACACATTTATGATATTAAAATTTAAGCTGGAATTCCAGTGATCTCTTCATTTGTTCTTACAGCAAGTTTACTGCATACCTTCTAAGTGTCAGACTTAATGTTGGAACCTTGGAATACAAAGATAAGTAATGCACAGCCCTTCCGTGAAAAGCCTCTCATGTGGTGGTAACAGGCTGAGAGATAGTACTTGTGGGAGTCATTTGAGATAGAGGGGTACATTCACTTGACCCCACTAAAGATATTTTACGATTGTTCTAATACTTGGCAAAATAATCACTCCTGTGATTTCCAAAAGCTTTTAGAATCAGAGCGTGTAAATAAATACTGTGTTTAAGTCTGCATATGTTCCTTGCTAACCCTCTGTACAGGTTTTACCAGAGCTTAGAGGCACAAGTGAGAGTTTTGTTGAGTGCTGTATGTGGCCAGAGGTTGCTGTCCCTCATAGAGATTTACTTGAGGAAAAGTAAAAGGCTTCTCTCCCCTGTTCCCCCCATTATGTTATTTGTATTGACTGTCACTAGGGTGAAATGGTGCTGTATACTAACATTTGAGTAAAAGGTAAGATAAGACTACATATTCATATTGATGTATATGGAGAAGTTGAAAGAATAAAAACTGATAATGATGGGAGTCAGACAGATCAGTTCCTGGTTACTATTTTATGTTCTTGAAAATACTGGAACTCTGTAAGTGTATCACCTAATCCATGGATGGTGTTTCATTCAGTGCCCTAATGTTTTGGGTTTTAAAAATTAAATGAGTTTTAATTTTAACAATGTTTCGCACTCTTAAATACAGTGGAAAATATCTCAAAATAGGGATGAACTTAGCCAAAATCACACAGGTGATGTTAAACATTTGTCTAATGTAAGTGGCATCCGTACATGAAAATAATATCTCAAGTCCCAAAGAGAACCTGCTCCTGCTGCATCTGCCCTGGAGGTTTCACTTAGACGTATCAAGCCACACTCCACATTTTGTTTCGTTTTCTCTGGAATACATTGGAGGTGCCTGAGTTATTTTCTGTGATGTACCTGCTTAGTATTCTCCATGAATCTTGCACTAACTGAAAAATAATCCTCTGTGAGTATTCTTCTTTGATATCCTCTTTGAATTGTTTCCTTTGCATTTATTGAGCATCTGTTATGTGGTAGATATCTCATGTGGTCCTCAGACTGTGAGGGTATAGGCTATTGCCATTTTTAACCTCTGTACCTGCAATCCTCTGTTCTCTCCCCAATTCCCAGCCCCCCCTCCTACCTTGTGGGGTCACTGAGCTTGATCTGGCCTGCAATAGCATGAGGACAGCCAGGAAACAAGTCTTTTACATCCACCACACAGATCCACTCCAGGCTCCCACCCCTCACAGCCAGTCTGGGTGGAGACTGACCAATTAAGAATAAACAGAGGAGAGCTTTGAATACATTATCTGAACTGTAGGGACCTGCTCACCATAAATAACAGTGAAACAGAAAGTTTGTGGAGCTGGTGAGCTGACTGTCTGCAAGCAAAGGAGGAAGTGGAAGAGGGTGATGGTGGGTGGGGAGACTGCAATGTGGTAGGGTGGTAGGGTGGTGGGGTGTGCCTGGCTCAGAGGAACGAATGCTTGGGGTGAATGTGCCAGTTTCTGGAGAGTGTTCAGCTCTAGTCTGCTCCTCCCTCTTCCTCCTTGCATCATCTCTTTCTGTTTACAGAACCCCCACAAATCTACCCATCTACTGTTGTTCTCCCAGAAGGGAGGGAAAGCCTTTTTTGTCATCAGCCACCTAGACAGAGGACAAATGACAGAAGGGAATGGGGAGGTGCTCCAAAATCCCTTTTTGGGCTTAGAACACAATTATTTGAGGTTTAATCTTTGGAAAGCCAATTTGTCTATCCTTGGAATTTCAGACATGCTGCCACCATTGTCCTAAAACTGGCTTTCAGATGACCGCCTCGGTAGCAACAGACATTTCCAGACTGTCTGATGAGGGTGAGACTGCTGCCTCAATTCCAGTTCACACCCATCCAGCAGCTTCCCTCATGTTAGCCCTCCTGCCCAACACTAGTGCCTGCTTGCTACCTGGAATTGCAGTGGGGTATATCAAGGGTTTTGGCGTGACACTTGTTTTTTAACCCACCCCTTCCTAATTGTGATGTATGGCACGTTTTCCAAACTAAGCCTCATGTCCTAATGCTCAAGTAGTGATAACAGCATCAACTTCACAGGGTTACTGAAAGGATTTAAATGAAGTGTAGGATATAAAATATACCAAGCAGTGACTGGTGTGAAGTAAATGCCTTTAAAAATGTTAGATAGTGTTGTTACTTGCACTTTCAGCCTATTCTTTTACCCTATCTTCATACTAATCTAGGATCTCTGTGTTCTGAGTACCTGGTACAATACCTGGCAGCACAAAGCAAATGTTCATTAAAAGTCCAAAGTGAGTCTGAAAAAAATCAAATTATACTATAGTCTTTTCCCCTTATCAACTTGATCAAAAATTAATTTCTGTACAGTAAACTGCAACAGTTTTAAGTATATGATTCAGTGCATTTTGGCAGTGTGTGCCCTGGAAGCCTCCTTCTCAAAAGATTCCTGGTATCCTTTGCCATTTATATCTCCTCTGTCCACACCTCCAGGAAGCCACTGATTTGTTTTCTGTCAACATAGATTAGATTGCATTTTTTATATGTGGCATCATACAGATTGTACACTTCCATGTTGACTTCTTTTACTCAGCATGACAATTTTGAGATTCATCCATGTTGGGTATATCAGTGATTCATTACTCTGGAGCTGCATAATATTCCATTATAAACCGTATTTATCATTCACCAGTTGAATTGTTTCCAGTTCTTACCAATTATGAATAAAATATTTCAGTATTCTTATATGGCTGTTTGTGGTAAAAGAGGTTTTCATTTCTCAGAGGTAAATACTTAGGTATGGCATGATTCTGTCAAATGATTGGTGTTTCTATACCTTTAAAGAATTGAGGAAGTTGTCTTTGCTTCAGCAGCACATATGCTAAAGAATTGAAGAAGCTAAGCTACAGACATTTATCCTAAGTGATTGTGCCATTTTTACATTCCCACTAGCAAAGATTGAACATTCCAGGTATTTCACATCCTCCTCCATACTTGGAAATGTTAGTCTTTTAAATTTGGGTTATCCGTGTGTGTGTGTGTGTGTGTGTGTGTGTGTGTGTGTGTGTGTGAAAAAAATCTTTTTTTTCTACTTTAAAAAAAAATAAAAGAATCACAAAACATTTGTTTTGAATGCTGTCATATGGTGTTGACATCCTAAATTATTCTGATAAGATAGATCACAAAGTAATAATGATCATTATTTTAGTTCAAAGAAGAAAACAACAAACCATTAAATCCACTTTTTTTTTTTTTTTTTTGAGTCTAGGTCTCACTATTTTTGCCTGTGGAACCGCAGGCTCTCGTTGCCCGGGGTACCACAGACTCAAGCAATCCCCAGCCTCAGCTTCCCAGGTAGCTGGGATTACAGGCGCGCACCACCATGCCTGGCTATTTTTTTGGAACTAGGTCTCTCTACGTGCCCCAGGCTGGACTCCAACCACGATCCCTAGCCCCGGTCGCTTCATAGGCTGAAGCTTACAGGCACAAGCCACCGTGTCCAGCTAAATCCACGTTTAAAGTTTCCTATGAAAGTGTTGAATTTAAGTTTTGAAACTTATAAGATCCTTTTATATCTGTATGGAAAAACCCTCATAATTTTTTTCCTTTTGAGTATCCCTTTAATGCAAGCTCAAACTTTCCACTGTTAAATTATAGAGGTTTGTAGAGATGTTTTCACATTTAAGTGAAACAGGGACCATTTTCATACTTTTAAAATTTTGCCCATGATAATGAAGGAATTGGATAGTCTCCTTTAAAAAAAAAAAGAGGAAACAGAATTTAATATCACATTCTGTCTAGTTTGGCAGCTTTGTTACTGTTTTCAGGATAGTACCTGACTTCTCTGAACCCTAAGCAGAAATTGCCTCAGGTAGAATTTAGAAACTGGGAAACAAAAGCCCAGTACAATCTTAGGTTTACCTGAAAGCATCTAGTGAGGGATGTTGTGATTTGTGAGAGGATGGGATGCTTGGCTTCCAGAATTTTTTCCAGCTGAAAGCCAAATTTTTAACCACATATGTTTCACAACCCAAAGATAGCATAAAAGATGTCACTTACAATTTCACAAATGCCCTGGGTCTGCTAGTAGATTTTTGAGCGCAATTTTCTTTCATTTATCTTTTCTTTATTGCAAAAGCTTCAGGTCAAATTTCAGATGAGTTACTGTTTCCATGATGGCAGTCATCTCTTACTATCTAAGGCTATAGATGATTTTCTGTGTTCTAGTTGGGATCGAGCAAGTCACAGTCATTGAAGTATCAGTTGAGGGTGTTCTTTTAGCTTTAATTGAAGTTGTTCCGTGAAAGGAAGCCAAATACCATTAGACAGGACATCCTGTGATTCCCTAAGTTTACGATAGCCAAGGACATGACTTTTTTTTTTTTTTTATAGTAAGATGATTGCTTGTTTCCTTTCCTGTTACCAAGGGAGTTCAGAATCGATGATGTTCTTTTGGCTTTAAGGGCTCTTACCTAGCAAACAACTGAATTTACCTCCAAATTCACCTGAAGAATTAGGGCATGGAAAAATGTCAGTGTCTTTTTATGTGAGCCAACAGTGGCCTCACCATTGAGAGCATTTATGTGGCCTCAGTTCTTTTGTCTTCAGATAATAGTTAACTGAGAAAAGGGGGAGGGGGGATAAACAAGAACCTCTTGAAATTGAATATGTTAAAGTAAAAATTCTGGAATCATGTATATTGTGATATACTTAAGTAAATGTAAGTATTATACATGAAGAATATATAAAAATGTTTACAGTATGCTAACAACTAGCTTATTAATACAAAAGTATATATGTATTAATTTCCTAGGGCTGCCCTAGCAAATTACCTCAAACTAGGTGACTTGGATTTTATTCTCTCACAGTTGTGGAGACCGAGTGTTCCAAATGAAGGCATTGACTATGATTATGCTCCCTCTAAGACTTTCTGGGGACCCTGTGGTTACCTTTGCTTATAATTGCAACACTACCTATGATATAACATGACCCTCACTATGTGTTTGTGTTTCTCTGTGTCTCCATCTGTTCAAATTTGCTCATATACTGGTAGCTAAAATGTCCACTCTAGAACTACTTTCATCCACTCACAATTCTTATCCTTTAGGGTTTTTTTTTTTGTCTATAGTAACATCTCTAGTTATTTCATCAAATAGTTTGTACAGTCTTTTAAGTAATTTCCTTTGAATGATTAGTCAATTGTTATTTTTCTGTCTTTAAGTGTCCCAAATTCAATAGAGACCACTATCTCTCACATTTCTTAAACCACAGCAGTGTCCTAAATTCAAAAAAGAGAGGTTTTAATTTTAGAAACATCTAGTCTTCTACTGTTTCCAAACCCAGAGGGTCTTACTATTATTTCTATACATGATTCAGTTTGAACATTGCACAGTTTTTGTCTAATTTTTACTATGATGTTCAGTGTCCTAACTTCCCTTTGAGAATTAGTACTGTACTGGTACAAGAAATGTCTTACCTTTGACCTGTGATAGCAGTGAACAGGACAGCAAAAAGATACTGCAAAGTGTGTGTAATTTTTGTCAGAGTCTGGTGGATACTTCTATGCAAACACCTATCAGTACAGTCTTCATTTCAGTAAACAAATGACAGACGAATTTATTTGTTTAAAATCATACAAACCAGAATACTCCCCCCTGCTCTGGTGTTTATATGTGGTTGCCCAAACAAGAATAAAAGGAAAAGGGAAAGAAGGGTGAACTCCGACTTTGGGCTAGAATTGTAGGGTAAGGGGGAAAATTCATTCTCTGTTCAAGTAAGTCATCTCATCTGAGAAAGGAGATTTGGGAAATGATGACCTGTGGAACTAATGATGAAATAGTGCTCCAAGTTTTGATAACATGTTCTCATTTCTATACCAATTTGCTTGAATGTTAGCAGTCAACTCAGCTGTAGCAATGACCATTTTCATTTGCTCTTCTTCATGATGTGCAGCCATCTTGTCTGTAATTCCCAAGAGACTCTCAAGAGTTAGGAAATGGGCTTACTGTTAAAAAAAAAAAAAAATCAGTACCGTATCAACTAAAGGTCATTTCAAATTTGCCCAATTTCAAATTTGCCCTTTTAATTCAGGGTTCTGCTGTAGCAAGAATTAAAAAGAGTAGATGGCATGAACAGAGCTAAGGGGATATGAAAATATGTTAGCATAAACTTCACTGGAATTTTTTTTTTTTTTTTTTGAGACTAGGTCTCACTATTTTTGCCCGTGGAACTGCAGGCTCACGTTGCCCGGGGTACCACGAACTCAAGTAATCCCCAGCCTCAGCTTCCCAGGTAGCTGGGATTACAGGCACATGCCACCATGCCAAGCTATTTTTTTTTAAAACTAAGTCTCGCTATGTTGTTCCAAGCAGGACTCGAACCATGATCCCTGATCCCCACCACAGCTTCCTAGGCTGCCATTTACAGGCATGCACCACCATGCCCAGCTAGTGGAATGTATTTTAACACTGGTCTTCACTATCTGCATCTTGTTAGGTTTAATTTTACTGGTACCTAGTTTCTATTCCATTTTCAAAATATTCTCATGAATTTCTCCTCTCAGAGTGGAATATCAAGAGATTTGTTAATTTTAAGAAAATTTTTTAAACACAGCCAAGATACCAATCTAAAGTCTTCTATTAGTGTTGAAAAAAATTTTTAATAAGTAATGTAGATGGTCTTTGTCCATTTTGTGTAATCTACCAGAAAACACAGCCACACAATGAGAGACTTCAATTCAAAATATGTAGTAACTAGAGATGTAAAAACATGGTAGTTCCTAAACTATTAACTTGATTTATATGTTATAGCTAGTAGGTTGTTGAGCAAAACATATTCCCAGCAATAACTGAGTAATTAGTAACCCAGATCTCTACATTTCAGGCTCTTCAGGGAAACTTGTGTTTAAAAAATCATCTTGGTTATAGTGAAAATGTAAAATGAGGTCTTGGTAGAACTAGATAAGGGAAAATGCATTTACTGATGATCGCAATTATGTCCTCTTTTGGAGTTCTTTTTCGTCCCACTTAATCTCATGACATTATAAAAACCAAGACAGAAAGGTCCTTGATTGAGAACAAGAATCTTAGAATCAGCTCCATGTCAAATTTTATTATAAGCAGCAACTGGAGACCGAATTTCCTGACATCTAGACCAATGTTTTCATGAAGCTGCAGTTTTACATATCTGTCTTTGAGACATCAAGAATGGCACAGTTCTCTCCTTGGGTTTGTTTTTTTTTTTTTTTTTTTTTTTAAGAGATGGACAATAAAGTCCTATAACCTACTCAATCTTGATTTATCCTGTCCTATGCACTGCACAAAGTGCTGGAGAGGATAGATGCTTCTGTGCTGGGATTTCAGGTGTGCTGTGAATTCCTATCTCCCACGCATGCCCACATTTGGAATTATAACAAATAATTGTAATGTCCACTACCTTTGCACAGATATGTCACCAAAGATGAGATGTAGTCTATCAAGAGCCTGCCTTCATAGAGCTTACATTCTTGGGGCAGAAGGTAGTGGACAGACAGTAACAAGATAATCACTAACTCTTAACCCACAAAGGGTGATGTGAGAGTAATTGGAGGAGATCACTATAGAAGGTGGTTGGAAAAGACTTAAGAATTAACATTTAGCCAAACCTACCATGCAGTGAAGTCAACAGTGCCATGTGCTAGAAATGACCTCTGCCTTTGCATCGGGCCTTGTGCCCCAATTATCCCTGAGGACTAACCTTGAAGCTGTCATACCTCATTTGTTTTTTTCATTAGAGAAGTTTTAGGTAAAACAGACAGCTAAGGATGCTAAACACCTGAGGAGGAAACCAACACCACCAAGAGCACAAAATCCTTCAGAACAAGGAAATTAGGGGCATTTACTCATCCCGCTACTTTGACTAATTGCCATGCACTCTTTTGCTCTGTACCCAGTTTTGTGCAAGTTGAATTAAAAAGCAAGCATGATCACCCACCATGATGGCAGCAGCACCCATATCCTGACAGATTGGCCTGGAGTCATTCTGGGTGGGGGAAGTTTGGGACCCAGTTGCAGTTGACTTGGGATCATGAGAGAGAGCTAAGGTCAGGGTGAGAGGGAAAACAGCCAAGTAGGACTGGGAAAGTAAACAGAAGGCATATGGTCAAGAATGAGTGGATGTACTGGAAGCCAAGTTGTGGGGGTTGGGCACACTGAGCAAAGTTGGTGCCCTAAAGAGACCAGCCAAGCCCTGTGGCATGGGAATGAGATCTGGGTCACTGAAATTATTTTCAGAGTATGGGCTCAGCCACCCACTATTTGAAACAGATGGGCATTTAGGCAAATATAATCAACATTCCTGACCATATGAAGAAACATATGGAGTGTGTGTGTGTGTGTGTGTGTGTGTGTGTGTGTGTGTCCGTCCATCCGTCCGTCCGTGTCCGTGTCCGTGTGTGTCCGTGTGTCCTTTGTCTTTTCCTTTATAATCAGTTGAGGTTCATTCATCAGGCAACTTTATGAATGCCACAAAGAATGTTTTTAAAATTCCAGGATTTCTTCATTCCTTGGATAAGAGCCAAGTTTCGGAGTCATTTCATGGTTGTAGTTATTGACTTGTTAATTCCTAGTTTAAAAAAACAAAACCTATATATGTTGTGTTGAAAGCCGTATTTCTGTTTTCCTTATTTGTGGTACTGTGGGTGATAACCAAGCTAGGGAATCATCCACTGCAGAGCACCTGGAATGAAATAACCCAGACAATGCCTTAAAATGGAGGTCAGTTTTCAGGGCTCATTATGGAACTTCCTTTTGCATATGATTGGAGAACTCTGTTTTATCATGTTCCATTTTTTAAAAAACGCTTTTTGGAATATGTGTTGCTAGAACTTTAAGTGGTTACTCTGTTATAAGTAACATTTAATGAGACTAGGAATGGCACTCTAAAGTATTCTTTTTCTGTTCATTCTCTGTGGAAGGTGGTAGCAGTTATTAGGGGAGTTAGGACTACTAGTTGTCAAACTAAATGCAACTTCATGCCCACATTAAAAAACTTCATCATTAAGCAGTGTATTATAAGGAAGGGCACATTAATAGTTGCAGTGGGAGGCGACCTAGAAAAGTCTGAATAAAAAACAGACAACTCTACTTTCTGAGAAACTTCATGTTTCATGCAGTGCTTCCCCAAGCAGCTTAGTCTTAAAATAACCTACATGGATTTTCTTTACCAGGCCTGCATCATAAATAGCCTAATTTTGAGGGGGGGTAGAAATAAGGAAAATGATATATTTTAGTATCTGTGTTTTAATATACCATAATGTATTTTACAGCCATGGGCAGGCATATCCTGAGTATTTCCCTTGTCCTTTTCTCAAGTCAGTACTCTCCTCAATTCGCTGTTACCCTAGGAGGTCCTCCCTCATTCTGGCAGTTCAAGCATCCATGCCTGGAGGAGTTAGTCTGGCAGTGTCTTTAATCCCCTAACAGAGTCAAAGAGCCCTGTAAAAATAAAACAGATGCGCATAGCCCACTGTAGTTTAAGTGTGTTGTTACCACCTGAAGACAATAAATGACCTCTTAAGTTTCCCATCCCCATCCTAAAATTCATGCATCAGTTATTCCAAAGTTGAATGAAAGCTTTGATGCCCAGTTTTAAATGAAATTCAGTATAGTTTCTCTAATGTCTCCCCAGGGAGTTTCCATCTTGTCAAGATTTATCTTTCAAAGATACCCATTTTTAACTTCAGCCTCACTTCATCCTGATCCCCCTCCTCAGATAAATATTTTCTCCCCACCCCCACAGTTCAGGTCACAACTAAAGAGAAAGTGATGAATCGAAAATTATCTGGAGATAACATTTCTCTGGTGAAATGTTTAAATACTGCCCCTCATGGTACTGAAGCTAGAGAATGAATTATGCACAGCTGAAAAGCAGGGAAGTTTCTGGTTCAGAGGACACATTTACACGTCACTCCCTACTGATGCCCAGTTCATTATTAAGGACAGCCACGGGAGATTTCACATCAGCCTTTTGTTAAAGGGGATCCAGGAAGGAAGCATTTGGGCAGAATTTATTTGTGTTGTTACAAGGCTTCTCAGAGGAAATCTCGCTCATTTCAGGGACCATCCACTGTGGTACTGAATCTCTTCACACACATACCCCATCTGTCTTAGGGTGATCACATACACAGTGTAGAAGTAGTTTGTGCAAACAACTTTGATTTTCTTCCTTTGCCACAGTAGTTGACCTACAGTTATAAATGTATGATTTTTTCTTCAAAATATTCAGTTTATTTTAGAGAGATACTGCTTGTGTGGGAAGAAATTCTGTCAGTGATTAGGGTCAAAAAGATTTGTGGATATGCAGAAGTGTTAGTAAAATGATTTTTTGTTACACAACATAGAATATTCCTCTTTCTGAGTGAAAAGACATGTTTGAGTGTGTGAAATAGCACACCTCCCTGCACCTCGTGTGTAGGAACACTTCAGCTGTGACAGATCCTAAAAGCTTAAACCAAATAAATGCCTCTAAGATGTCAATAAAAGTGAACACCTTGACCTGGACCAAGATTCCATCCAAAGATAGTGAAGAGGTGTTCTCGTGGCTTCCAGGTGTTTCTCCCACCTGCATGTATGGAGACCTGGAGCGAAAGCCAACTCTTGAGACCCTTTGAAAGGTACCCAAGCATTCTTTGTCTTCATGTGTGTGACAATGGGTGAAGAATGGAGTGCGTGGATTTGCCTTAGACAGCTGGAGCAGGGTTACTTCTCCCAGTGATCAGTGAGCGTGTTGAACATAGAAGAAACACAGTCACAAATATGGGAAGGTTGTCATTGTAGAATGTTATTGGCATGGATTTGGTTGAATTTTAAGAACCTTTTATGTTGAATGTGAAGTCTCCAGTTGTAGATGGTTTCCTTCAGGGGTTGACATAAAAAAGGTAACCTAGTCCAGAGGGCCTATAAAGTTCAGCTTCAAAATGGTTTGGGGGTAAATCTAAGCCAAATGGGGCCTCCTTACAGAGTAGCGTTCAGAGTCAGCTCCATACTGAAAACTGTTCTTCTGCAGATGGTCGTTTCTAAACTTGGGAAGCCTGGCAAACTCAGACATTAGTTGTGAAAAAAAAAAATCAAAATCAAAATAGGTTTCATATGCCTCATTCCCAAAATTAATTTCTCAGCTCCCTCTCCTTATAGTCACACACCCAAAACAGCACCAGAACTAGGATCCTGGGGTACCTGACCTCTTGTGAGCTTTTTTATTTATTTATTTATTTATTTATTTATTTATTTATTTATTTTTTATTTTTTTGGTAGAGGGAGCACTTCCTTTTCCTCTAAAAGGAGTGATCTCTATGTGAAGAGAAGAAATGAGAAAGCATATGTGTACACATACACACACATTATTACTGATCTACTTGTAAGGGTCAGGATGGGATGAAGAGACAAAATGAATTACTTAAGAATCATTTCACTTACAGGCCTTATAGGCCCCATGTAATGCCAACTATAACATTTTGTGTGTCTGTCAAATTTTGAAGACACACCCTTGGACTAATTCACAAACCTTGCCAAATTTGTTCTTGGACAAAATTGTAAATTATTTTGTATTTTTGGGTGGGAGGCTTGAGTGGTAAGGTAGTAGAGTTCATATTTTGGTTTCCTTGGTTCAGGGCTTGCCAAGTCTTTATCCTGACTATTTTGTTCAGCAGCCTAACACAGGTCTCTCTTAGTCACATAAAATTTCTTGTTTCAGTAAGCAGAAAGGCACTTGTTAATGTATGTGACTGAATGGCTGTTGTGAAGCATAAACTTGCTCTCTCCTCACTACCACTGCTAAATGCTGGCTGCAGGTAGAACTAAGCAGAAACTTCACACTGCCCCTCAGACTAAGACTCTCCTAAGTCTGTCAGTACTCACTGTCCACAGACAAGCCTGAATCCTGACTTTACCTTCCACTGGCATAAAAGAACTTTTATCATCTGTTTTATTTTCTATTTGCAGAAAGTGTATATACATTGTATATATTGATGCCAGCTACCAGAAGGGCAGTCATTCAAATGTTTCCAAAGAGTGTATAAATATACTGTGATTGAGTTTTATTTTCTTTTTCTTTTTTGATAATTGAACTATAATTTTTATTTTTTCCTGTGATTATATTATTTTTTAAAATTGATTGCACATATATATTTTTTACATCAATCATCTACCCTGAGGTTTCTTCCACCGCAATAATTTATTTTCAAGTAAGAATGATTAATGTATTTTTTTTTGCCTGTGGAACCATAGGCTCACGTTGCCCTGGGTACCACAGACTCAAACAATAGCCATCCTCAGCTTCCCAGGTAGCTGGGGTTACAGACACGCGCCACCATGCCCAGCTATTTTTTTGGAACTAGGTCTTGCTATGTTGCCCCGAGCGGGAATCGAATCACGATCCCTGGTCCCCTCCATGGCTTCCTAGGCTGCCACTTACAGGCATACGCCACCATGCCCTGCCTATGAATGTAAATTATTTTAAAATAAAGTTAAATACTATATTGAAATATGGTGACCCAGAGGTTATAATACAGGGAATTACCCATTATTACCTTCAGTGTTTTACTTACCAGGCTTTAAACCTGCTTAAGATTCTGACAAACAACAACAACAACAAAACATTAATTGCAAGAGAGAACCTTGACTTCCTTTTTTGCAAGGATGGTACAGAGAGAAGAGTCCCAGAGATCAGATGGCAGGACAGCTAAGAATAAATTGCTGTTTCTGTGTAGAAGGTATGCTGAAGATCCAGACAGGGAAGTAAATCCTGCACTGGTTCTTGGTGTTTATTTGTACAACTTGGTCTTACTTTAACTTTCTTAGCCATTTATTTTTCTTGACTGAGTCTCTAGAAATTACTCTGCAAATTAAAAAATTAACATTTTGAATTGTTTTAATTCCTACTTTCATAAGAAATAGAAATCCACATCTGTCAAGGAAAAATATAACACTCTCCGGAAAGGATTCTTCTTCTTCTTCTTTTTTTTTTCCCTGCTAGGATTCTTTTTTCCGCCCCCCACTGGTAGAAATTTTATAAGGATGAGAAGGGGATTTGGTATCATTTTAACCCCAAAATGATAGAAAATTCCTTTCTTTATCCATACAACATTTTCTGGAACTCTAGGTAGAGGCAGATACTTAAATCTTTATTTTGTACTATAGATTGAGATCCAAGAACTTGTAATGGAGTTGTAGAATATTAAAGTAGTAATTTACAGAAATCTTAAATCTCTCACCAGCTCTTGGTTTAACATTTGGAAAAAATAGACATTTTCTTCTGTGAATTGTGTAGTCTCTGGATAATTTAGTTTGGGATATATTGAAGTTGCACTTGTAGAAAAAGTGGGAACTGAACAAATTGGAGGAAAGAAGAGTTTGAAAACAAATGGCAGACCAGTTCACCACCTCCTGATTTATTGGAGGTCCTGAGGGGCATCTGACCCCAGAGCTCTCTCACCTGACTCAGAAGGTGTTGAGCATTCAAATGGGAAACTATCAAAGGGAGCAGAAAGCAACCACAAAGGAAATGAAGTTAAATGTATATCTTGGGAAAATTGGAGAAAATAGATTATTATGAATATTCTAGTCAGCATGAATAATAAATAGAAGTTAAGTCCATTGCCACTACTTTGAAGTAGTTACGGAAATCCTTTTATCACTTAAGGTTCTATGGTTCTATTTAAAAAATTATAAACCAGTATGCCTACCCTTCTGTCACTCACCCTCATTCTTGGTCTGTCCTCTACCTTACTTTTTCCCTCCAGAGACCCCAGGGTCTCTGGAGACTGCCGCTTTGTTGGTTAGAAAGGGAATTGGGTTGAGGTTAGAAAGAAGTAATCATTCAAGGAAGTTTTCCTAAAGCAAAATTCAGGTGCTGTTTCATTGTTCCTGCAGCCCTCTAACCTAGCTCCTTGAAGGCAGCTAGTGTCTTTACTTGCTTTTGTGAGCTGATTGTCTCTTTGCATATGGAAAGATTATCTCCTCAGGTGAATGTTATTGATAAAAGGACCTAAAAGAAAGTGTGATTCATTGACAGAACCTACAGGAAAATATTCTTTTCTTTATTTGCATGGATTTTTTAAAAAAAAATTTGAATCAGAGCAAAGCTCTAGATCAGATGATCAATTTCTATGAATACAAGGGACAGAGGGCTGTATTAATTAAACCACCCAATGGAATGTTAGTGCACAAAGTCTACAAGACAAAAGTCCAGTTTCTTCAACAATTTTTTGTCAGGGAAATTATAGTAAAGGAGAAAAAGTATATATAAAGTATATATGAAAAGAATCACAATGTAAGCAAGTTGACACAAAATTGTGAAGACTTTATAACGTATATTTGATATTAAGAAATTATTTTATTATTTTCAGATGTGCTAATGGTGTTGTGACCAGACTTTTTTTTTAATGTCTTTATCTCTTAGAGACACATATTGTACTTATTGGTGAGATAATGAGGTGCTTAGCATTTCATTCACAACAGTCTGATTAGGGGGGGGGGGATATGACTGGATATTGATAGGAATTTTAAGTGAAACAGGATTGGCCAAGTGTTGATAATTGTTGGGATTAAGAAGTAAAAACAACTGTGTTGTCCTCTCTTCCTTTGCAAATTTATCAAAAATTAAACATGTTGCATATAGTTACATATATGTTGTATAGCCCACAAATTAAAATTACAAAACTTCAACCAGTGTTAAGTATCAAAAAAAAATTTTTTTTCTACTACTATGTATGGATTACAATGCCCAGACTCCAAAACACTAGCCATCCCAAATGCTGGTGGAAGGGTGGGGCAGTAGACCTTACACACTTATGCTTGGTAATACAAAAGAGTACAATGTCTTGCAAGAAGTTTGGCAATTTCTTACAGAACTAAACATACCTTTTACTTTATGGTCCCTCAATTGTGCTCTTTCATATTTACCCAAATATTTTGAAAACTCCAGTTCACACAGAAACCTATTCTTGGGTGCTTACAGCAACTTTCTATATTTGGAAGCAAACAAGATGTCCTTTGGTGAGTGGTACAGTCAATGCTTTTAGTACCAATAAGAACTGCACTGATCAGGCCATGACAAGACATGGAGGAACTTTATTACTGGGTGAAAGGAGCTGTCTGGAAAGGCTACATACCTGCATGTCTCCAACTGTATGACCTTTTGGAAAAAGTCAAACTGTGGAGACGGTGAAAAGATCAAATAGTTTGGGGGATTTGGAGGAAGGGAAGATTGAGTCTGTAGTGAAAGAGGATTTTGAGGGGAGCACAGAAGCTGTTAGGATATGACAGTAGTGAATAGGTGTCATTGTAAATGTGTTTCAACTCATAGAATGCACTTCACCCAGTCTGAACCCTAATATAAACTCTTAACTTTGGGTGATAATGCATACATGTTGGTGGCTAATCGATTGTAACAAAGTACTGGCTGGTCCAGGATGTTGACAGTGGGGGTGGTTATGTAGGTGTAGGGATAAGGGATGTGGGAAAACTGCTTTCACTGAATTTTACTGACAATCTAAAAGTGCTCCTAAAAAATAAAATATATAACTTTTTTGAAAAGGAAACCAATTGCACTAAATTTACAGATATTGAAATATTTTACTCAAAGCAAAAATAAATCTTTACAGTAGCTAGTGCCACTCCAGTGAAAAGTTGGGGAAATGATAGATATCATGAAATGATCAGGAGTTCATTAAAAAGGGGATTTGTCCCGACCCGCGGGATCGTCAACGGAGACCTGGAGGAAGGAGTGGGAATGGGGATGGGACAGGAGACACGAGAAATGGAGACAAGACAGGCTTCTGATCAAGTCTCTCTTTATTGCTGCTTTGTCTCGAGTTCATATACCTTAGGCATAAATATTCCATACATTCCCAGGATGGTCATCTCCAATCAAATGCTTG
>PVHY01013437.1:0-41363 GCA_004024945.1 Uropsilus gracilis | reverse complement strand
CCAGCCTCAGCTTCCCAGGTAGCTGGGATTACAGGCGTGCGCCACCACGCCCAGCTATTTTTTGGAACTAGGTCTCGCTATGGGCCCCAGGCGGGACTCGAACCACGATCCCTAGCCCCGGCCGCTTCATAGGCTGAAGCTTACAGGCACGAGCCACCGTGCCCGGCCCGGCTCTGACATTCTTTACCTGCTGATGAACCTACCTGGATTGGAACACACAGACAGTGAGCCTGTAAGTGAATAAATCATGATTTCTGTGGTCTGTGCCTGGAATGGGGTGGTTCTCCATGGAACAGAGAGTGACTGGTGGGGCAGCTGGGTGGGGTGCTGTTTTAGCAGGATGCTGAGGAAAGGCCTCTCTGAGCAGGTGATATCGTAGCTGACAGGAGAATGAGGAGGCAGTTGTGTTATTCCCTGTGGCCCCACAGCCACCCCAAACCATGTAACAAATCTCCAGACTACACCAACCACTTATTATTTCTCAGGAGTCTGTGGTTGGCCTGAGGGTTTCTCTACCCATTTTTCTGTGGTTGCAGGCAGCCAGAGGCACCTGACTGGAAGCCCCAAAAGGCTTCACTCTGACATTGAGCAGTTGGTACATCTATTGGCTGGGCCACCTCAGGTCACTGTCACCCATGGTCTCATCCTATGGTTGGCTGCCTTCTGTGGCCATCTGGCAACAGCATTCCAAGAAGCATAGCTTGCAAGGCCTCTGAGGCCTAAGCTCCCGCACTCATCAGGGGTCACTTCTGCTACATTCTGCACTCCAGGCAAATCACAGCCCGGATTCAAGAGGTGCAGAAAGAGGTGTCCCGTTGAGCCACGTGTGGTGGTGTGCACCTGTAATCCAAGCGCTGGGAGGCAAGAGGCCAGGGTTCACTTGAGTTTGTGGGTTCAAGACTACCCCGGGCAACATAGTGAGACCTGGTCTCGAAAAAGCAGCCGAGCGTAGTGGTGGGTGCCTGTATCCCAGCTATGTGGGAGGCTGAGGCTGGGAATCGCTTGAGTTCACGGGTTTGAGACAACCCTGGGCAACATAGCAAGACCTAGTCACAAAAAAAAAATAAATTAATTAAATTAAAAAATTAAATAAAAAAAGAAGTGTCCTGTTGATGGGGGGTGTTCCAAAGTATCTGTGGCCTATTTCAGTCTGACACATCATCTGTGGAGAGATCTTTGGGAAGAGTGTCCCAGCGAGAAGAAGAAGCAGGTTCAAAAGTCCCTGAGGTACCTTGGGGATCAGAGACCATGACATCAGATGCTGGGTTCCTCCACCTCCTGGTTTTCTCTGCTGTTAAGCAGGATGCTTCCCTACCTCCTTTACAGGCACACAGGATATAGGGTTTTGGTTATCGGCTGCTGAGAGGGAGGATAAACACAGGAGCTCAGATCAGCATTCTCCAAGTTCACTAGCCTTTTCTCATCACCATCTGGGTAGAAGGAGCAGTGCTGGGCACCACATGCCCAAGAGTCTGAAGGTTGCTGATCTTGCTGAAAAGATTGCTCACAGTGCAGGATGGTGACTGAGCTGGAAGGATCATGGGTTCCAGGGAAGGTCTGGAGGAGATGGGATTCTAATACAGCCTTGGAGGGCACATCAGGTTTGACTGAAGGAGTGGAAAGTGTTGACAGGGGAAGTTTGAGAGGCTGTGAATTTAGCGATGCAATAAATGTTAGCTAAGTTCCTAAGCTACACGCAGTGACCAGGGCAGACAGAGGACCTGCTCAGGGCATGGTAGGATCCCAGAGGAGTACCATCCGGGCCACAAAGCTAGGAGGGTTTTTAAGAGGTAGTGGCAATACCTCAGAGGCCTGAAGGGTGGATGTGTCAGCTCAAGCACAGCAAGGTTGTGGGAGGAAGAGGGAGACCAAGAAGGTCCCTGGGGAAGGAACAGTATTTGCAAAAGCCAGAGGGGAGGGAGAGTTTGGGATTCTCAAGCGCTGGCAGAGCCGTGCCTGAAGAGTTTCTGTGGAGGAGAGGGGCTAAACTGGGCCTTGTGGGTCCGATTAAGAACTTCAGCCTTTAGGGCTAGGCACAGTGGCGAGTACCTTTAATTTCAGCCTATGGAGCAAGGCTGAGAGTGGGAATCACTTGAGTCTGCCGGTTTGAGATCTGCCCAGGACAACATTGTGATACCTAGTCTCAAAAAAATAGCTGGGTGTGGTGGTGTGTGCCTGTAATCCCAGTTACCTGGGAAGCTGAGGCTGGGGATTGCTTGAGTCTGTGGTACCCCGGGCAACATGAGACTAAGGTTCCCTGGGCAAAATAGGAAGACCTAGTCTCAAAAAAACAAAAACAAAAACAAAAACAAATTGTCAGCCTTTTTCCTGAAAGGATTTGCATAGAATTGCTACACTTAGCAAGTTGAAGTACATGTTTGTCAGTTGCTGGTTTTGCCTGGGCCAATCTGCAGGTGCTTGTGTTTTTCTATGTATTCCAGTATTGTAGAAGCCACTAAATAAAGGAGTAGTTTTTTGTCAGTTTATCAGAGTGATCTACTGAGAAACAGACCTATCCTTAAAAATTAAAAAGCTGGGCTCGTGGCATGCATCTGTAATCCAAGCACTGGGAGGCAAAGAGGCCAGGGATCACTTGAGTCCATGGGTTTGAGACTACCCCAGGCAACATAGTGAGACCTGGTCTTGAAAAAGCAGCCGGGTTTGGTGGCGGGCACCTTAATCCCAGCTACCTGGGAGGCTGAGACTGGGGATCGCTTGAGTCCTTGGAATTGGGACTACCCTGGGCAACATAGCAAGACCTAGCCTTAAAAAAAAAAAAAGAAAAAAGAAAAAAGAAAAAACAAATCAAAAAGCAAAACAAAAATCCTAAGATGGCCCAAAGAATTTATATTTGGTAAGAAATTAGAGTCCTTAGTCCCAGTTACCTAACATCTTTATTATATGAGACTTATTTCTTAGCCTTTTATTGCTTAATAAGTAAATATAAGAAAGCAGGAGCATTTCTGTCAGAGTGGACTTGGTTAAAATTTTTTCTTCAAAATGCTCAAATCAATGGGTCTGTGATCACTTTGCTTGGCTGGTTTGCCATTTTTAGTACCTGTTTTCTGCCATCTATAAAGCAAGTGTGATTTTTTCTACCAACCAGAAAGATACATTTTAGTTCTGCGAGTCTGATGAACATGCCTGTTTGTTGGCATACCTAAGCAGGGTGTGGTGGTGTGTGCCTGTAATCTCAGCTCTCTGGGAGGCTGAGGCTGGGGATCACTTGAGTCTGCAGGTTTGAGACAACCTTGGGCAACATAGCGAGACCTAGTCTCTAAAATTTAAAAAAAAAAAAAAAAAGTTCTTCCCGATGGAGCAGCGGTTACTCTCCCAGGGTGAGCAACCATCACTTTTGTTGGAACACCTGTCCTTCCTCAGGCCACCTGCCTCCTTCTGGGGTCTGTGACACGGAGATGCTCTGAAGTCAGTCAGGTGTGCAGATCTTTCATCCCCCCGGGAACCCTAATGCTAGCATAGGTTTTACCACGAGAAACACTAAGCCGTCAATACAGGGTGATTGTCCAGTCAGCAAGGGATGCTGCCGCTGATAAAAAATTGTGCTAAGTGTGTTTCATTTCTTTTTGCTGTGGAATGGTGGTGGGGGTGGGGGTGGATGGGTGGGAAGGGAGAAACTAAAAAACTTTTAGGAACTGATTCGATTGTCACATGTCTGAGACCGAGGGATGACTGAACTTGCCACCGCCTGGAGTGTAAGCCTGAAAGTGGGGTGCCCTCCTGCCTGCCTGCAGGGCAGCACCCCAAACCTGCATGTGCCCTTTGGCGGTCGGCTGTTTAGACAGCACAAACCTCCTGAAAGCTATTTACCCCGAAAGCCTCGCTGAGCTCAAGTTCAAGTTGTATATTTAGACTTGTGTTTAGGATGTGTTACTGCCTGTGTGGAGTCGAGGACATCATCATCACATCACTTCCTCTGGGGGAGACAAGTCTTGATAAACAAGGCCTACTTAGGAAAAAAAATTCAGATTGTCTTGTTAACTTTGATTTCAGATGATAAACAAATGAGTTTTTTAGCATAATGATGTGCCTGCAATAGCTGGACTAGCTGTATGCTGAAAAGTCATTTGTTGGTTAGCTGAAATTCAGTTTCAACTGGGCCGCCTGTATTTTTTCTGGCAACCCTAATTGTGGGACCACAGAAGGGTATTAAGCAGGAGGTCTGTGGTCAGATTTACATTTTGGGAAGCTCCCAGGATTTGGTGGGAAACAAAACCAGCATGGGATGCAGGAAGCAGATCCTCCTTTGTCCTGACTGGTCTAGGGGGGGGTGGTAGGTGGGAAGGTGTGCAGGCATAGTCAGGAGACCTGCCTCCCCTGCTGGGATAATCTCTTAGCTCACCAACTTTGGGCAGGTGACTGCACCCAGTGCAGTACCCAGCGCGACCTTATGAGCCACCCAGATCTTCTTCTTCCTGGCCTCTCAGCATCCTCATCAGGCTTAAGAGGTCAGACAGATGGAAGAGATGGTCCACAAGGGCCCTTCTGTTCTGCCATCCTGGGCTCAGTCTCTCTACTCTCTGACCTCTTTTCTGGGTACTACCCCTTGCCCCATGGCAGCAAGGCCCAACCTGAGACAACAGGCTCTAAGGTTACCCTTCCCATGATTCCTTGCTGCTGCTTCTTTTCCACCATCACTCTGGCCAACAGATGTGCAAAGGACTGGCATCTCTCTCCAAGCTCAGGCTCCTGGTTTGGGAGAAGGGACTCAGCTCTTACCAGGGGCCTGTGAGCTGAGTTAGGTCCTCATATCACTGAATTCACCTAGTCCTAACCATAGGTTCTTGAGGAAGGTGTTATTGTGCCCATTTCACAGATCAGAGAACTGAGGTTCAGCGGCATAGTTTCCCAGGCCACATAGCTGCACAGTGGCTGTCCTGGAATGGAGTCCAGGTCTGGCTGGCACCAGTGCACTGCCCTCCCACTGTCCCAGGGAAAGTCCGGGAGCCCCTAATTGCCTACAAATGTATCACTTGGGCTTAGTCAGCAGTCTCCTTGTCCTACTGTAGGCACATGCTTCCCTGGCCCTTTCTGAGTTAAGCCAGGCACTGATGTGGGTCTGCAGAATGCTCATCTGCTGACTTCTATGGTTGATGAAGCCCATCAGCATCTGTGCCCTCCTCACAACCCCACGGGGTCTCCGCATGACCCCCTCCGGCTCTTGCAGCCTGCAGCTCTGCCGCAGTGAAAGCCACATTAAATATTAACGGGGCAGCTCCTGGCACCACTGTGACGTCAATTACTGAGCTGCTGGGTGAGGGCCGCGGCTGCCTTTCCAAGGTGAAGCAGTGACCGGAATTCAGCTGGCTCAAATGGCATCCCGGGGGAATGACTGTCGGGCCTTGCAGAAGATGCTGCTAATGTAAGGCATGGCAGAAGTCCAAGAGTTTTCCTCCCATCCTTTCAGCTCCCTCGGGGCCCAGGTGGCATCCTGAGGCGGACGCACAGTCATCTGGCGAGTATTTATTGAGCACCTGCTGTATGCCAAGCAGCACTAGGCGCTGGGGATACAGCTGTGAGCATGACAAGGTCCCTGTGTTGTGGGATTCCCCACCTGATGGAAGAGAGGGGGAGGAACGGTCTAATGCGGAAGGGTAAAGCCAGCACGGTGGGCCAGAAGTGCCCCTTCGAGGGTGGGGGGCCTTCTGGAGGAAGCCAAGGTCATATAAAACCCAAAGGAATTGAGCTAGAAATGGACAGAGGAAGGTAAGTGTTCTGGGCAGAGAGGAGAGGATCAGAGAGCAGGTACTGTTTCTGCTCCTTCCAAGTCATGTATTTCAGACTGGCTCCCCCTGCCCAGGATTGCTTGAAGACTAATGAAGCCACTGCCAGCTCAGGGCTCGTGCAGAGTGAACGCTTTGGTCTTTATAGAATTCCTTCACTTTTTTTTTTTTTTTTTTTTGAGACTAGGTCTCGCTATTTTTGCTTGTGGAACTGCAGGCTCGTGTTGCCCGAGCAATGTTGACTCAAGCAATCCCCAGCCTCAGCTTCCCCGGTAGCTAGGATTACAGGCGCGCACCACCACACCCAGCTATTTTTTTGGTCTTGCTATATGCCCCCAGCAGGACTTGAACCATGATCCCTGGCCCCGGCCGCAGCTTCCTAGGCTGCCGTCTACAGGCATGAGCCACCATTCATGGCCCCTCCTTCATTTTTGTAAGGCTCTCCCTGTACTCACCCTCCACAATTTGGTGACCAGAGAAACTGAGGCCCTGTGAGGCAGGCTGCCAGGCCCAGGTCACATGGTGGGTGAGCCGTGGCTTGCGTTTTCTGCCATCCTCCTGCCACATTTGCCCTGAGCAGCTGTCTTAGTTCAGTGAGACATGCGATCTCACCAGCGAGCAGTGTGGGCTCCCCGCGGCGCGTCCCAGTCTCGGCTTTTCTCAAGGCAAGACTGCAGCTCTCCAAGGACAAGCCCCTCATGGGGCTTCAGCAGGCCTAGACAAGGAATTTGGCTTGCTGCCAACCTGTAAGGTGACCAGGAGAGGCCCTTGGAGCCTCAGTTCCCCATAGTTAATACCAGCAGTCACCACATGGTCTGATCTTCCCAACAGAGCCGTGGAATTATTTTGAATTCCCTATTTAAGATGAACGGGGCAAAGTCTCATGCATGAAGCCACACAGCATGTGGGGCTTGGTTTGGAGCCGAGCCCACCTACCGGAGAGCTGGTGTTGGTCTACCGGCTGTGCTCTAGGTCAGACAGTCAGGCTGTTGGCCAACTGGGAGCTACGAGCCTGTGATTCCCTGGGAGCTCACTGCTGCCCCTTGGGCTTGCATGGGCCAGTCACTTCATGGGGAAGGCATTTCATGTTGGGCTGGTCCTCCAAAGGTCTTCACTTAAAGGGGCCGCCAGGCAACATCCTCTGTCTTCCTCAACCACATCCTCATTCCGAGGGGGGGGTGAGGGGTGCTGTGAACTGAACCACAAGCACTCTTGT
Organism: Uropsilus gracilis; assembly: GCA_004024945.1. Lineage (NCBI taxonomy): Eukaryota > Metazoa > Chordata > Mammalia > Eulipotyphla > Talpidae > Uropsilus > Uropsilus gracilis. The sequence continues at coordinate 34,406 of PVHY01013437.1, read as the reverse complement.
TACATGCCCATTCTACAGAAGAGGAAACTGAAGGCAGAGAGTGAGAGTGACTAGCCCAGGCTACCATGGGAGAGAGCTGGGATTGGGGAGGCTCAGAGTAACTGCAATGTGGCCAAATTCAACCTGGGCGCCACCCTCCCCCTCTCAATTCCTGCTAGCTTGTACAGCTTGCCCTCCTCTCCAGCACCCCCCCCCCTTGTCTTATTTGCCACTTGGTCTTCAGCTAATCAGAGCTGTTAGCAGATTGAAAATACTTCCCACTTACAGAGAGGGCTCAAGTGGTGGGTGGTGGGCATTTTTTACTTTAGAGACTAGGTCTCGCTATGTTGCCCAGTGTAGTCCTGAACCTGCGGACTCAAGTGATCCCAGCCTCAGCCTCCCAGGTAGCTGGGATTACAGGTGTGTGCCACCACACCTGGTTAACTTTTTGAGACTAGGTCTTGCTATGTTGCCTGGGGTAATCTTGAACCCGCGAACTCAAGTGATTCCTAGCCTCAGGCTCCCAAATAGATGGGATTACAGTTGTGCATCACCACGCCGGGCTAAGTGGTGGGCATTTCTGCCACACACCTAAAATCCAGTGGCATTCAGCTCTGCGCTAGCGGACAGGTGCCTGGGTTTAGGACACTCAGCCTGGCATGCAGCGGGGCTCAGGGAGTGAGTGAAATATAGACCTTATCTTTGGTGTCTGCATCTTCCAAGGAAGTGGTGACTTCCCAAAGAGGTAGAGACCAGGTGGTTTGCATGACTAAGAGCAGGAAGTTTTTAGTCAGAAGGACCTGGGTCTAGATTCTGACTCTGTCCCTATAAGTGACATGACCTTGGGTGAGATAAGCCAGCTCCATTCTCTCATCTATGCAGTGGGCTTTGTACAAATCCCCACCTGATGGTTGTGAGGAGGACTGAAGATCATGTATTAAAGTTGCATGGCGTGGTGCTGGGTGTGTAGCAGCTGGCCACTGAACATCAATTCTACCAAAATAACTCTTGCAGATGGTGGATACCAGAGTCACATCGGGGGTTGGCAGAAGAGAATGTTTCTTGGAGGAAAACTGAGAAGGCTCCTTCGAGGAGGTAAGATTTCAGCTGGGCATTAAAAGATAGAAGCAGAGAACTTGGTAAAGGAATGAAAAGGGACATTTTCATTGGTAGAAACTCACAGGGTCTTGCCGGGCCTGGTGGCGGCACATGCCTGTAAACTTCAGCCTATGAAGCGGCTGGGCCTAGGGATCGTGGTTCGAGTCCCGCTGGGGGCAACACAGCAAGACCTAGTCCCAAAAAATAGCTGGGCATGGTGGCGCGCGCCTATAATCCCAGCTACCTGGGAAGCTGAGGCTGGGGGTTCTTTGAGTCTGTGGTACCCCGGATGTGAACCTGCAGTTCCACGGGCAAAAATAGTGAGACCTAGTCTCAAAAACAAACAGCAACAAAAAACTCACAGGGTCTGGAACCCTGGCAGGCCTAGTATATCCAGGGGGTGGCAGGTGAGCATGGAAAGAGGGGCCAGGATCAGCGTACAAAGGGCCACGTGAAGTCCCAGTAACAGCTCAGTGCTGTGTCTACAGAGAGCAGCCCCTGCAGTCAGCCTTCTCCAGGGGATTTGGCCTCCCAGATGCCTTTGTTTCCTGAGTTGGGGCCGGCCTGCCACAGCTGTCTAGAAGACAGACGGCTGTAACAATCTGCTTGCCTCCTACTGGCAGACTGGGGAGGAAAAGATATTTTCCAGCACAGTTGCCTGGCAGGGAACCTTGGTGAAAACTCAGCAACCTTTTCCCTTACTTCCTAGGGTAAGGTATACGCAGCACTTGATGACAGTTATGTTCACAGCTCAATCAAAGGAATGTTCTAGGCTCTTAGAAGGTCTGGGGCAGTAGTGGAAAGCATGTGAAGGGAGAGCTTGTCTGCATGCAGGTGGGCTCCTGCTCCCAGCTCTCTGCTGCACTTGGGCAAGATACTTACCCCCCTGGACCTCAGATCCCTGGGCTCTGCAACTGGAACAGTAAGAATGTTACCGTAACCAGGCGGGAGGACACTTGGAAAGTGCTGCCCCCTGGCAGGCGGTCACCTTCAACTGCAACCACAGGCCCTTTGGATTATCTCTGCTTATCCTGTTGAGCGACCATGTTGTTTGCTGACCTTCCAGTAGTGAAATACCCTAGGCTTTCAGAGGCAGGAATAAAGAAAGCGCTGAGCTGTCAGTGCTGCCTCCCATTTCACAGGCAAGAAATCCAAGGCCACGAGAGGGGACGTCATGGACCCTTGACCCTGTCTCCCAGTTTTCTGGAAACACCTGTGCCTACGTGGTGGGAACCACACAGAAGCTTGAGGCAACAATCCAGATGGTTCCAGTGAAAGGATCTAGGAAATTCTGGCTAAGGATCCCAAACTCCCTAATCATCCACAGAACTGAAACAAAAGCCTTTTCATTTTTAACTGGGCTTCCAGAGGTGAAAGCTTTGCCTTCCACCCCAGAGCGAAGCAACTCTGAACAGGAGTGAGAGGGGCTGTTGCTGAGATCTGGACATTAAGGACAACAGGGCTGTGAGCTCCACCAGCTCACAGATTGCAGTCACAGGATACATCTGTACTCTTTAATGCCAAAAGCTGCCTTGGGGACCCATCTGCTTCCAAAGGGAGAGCAGAGGCAGGTTCTGGGTGATCTGTGTGTTCAGGATGATCTTAGACACAGCAGGGACAGAGTCTGGTACCAGCCAAGCCAAAGGACATGGGAACCAAAGCAAATGGCAGAAGGTGGGTATGAGTGGGGAGGTGCAGGTGACTGCCTTGACCACCGACCAAGTGACTGATTCTTCTAGTCTCATTTTCCTCATCTGTGTAATGGGGGAAACAGCCTTCTCCTAAGGACTATGGGGATCTGAGAAGACAACAAACAAATGGGGTAAAGTGTTTATTCTCAGCCTGTGATGGATAAATACGAGCTGCTTTATGCTGTTGGTGGTGGTGTGATTAGCACTGGCTTAGCTTAGGAAGGTCACCGGGGCAGCAAGAGACCTGTATTTGGGGGGGGGGGGACTGAAAATCCTATCTAGCTGACACTAATCTGTAGGTGGCCCCTCCTGCTCAAGATGGTAACCATGCCAACAGCGTGAACACCATCTCTTTAGAACAACACTAGGTCCTCTTTGTAATATGTCCCTGGGTGTCCAAACTTCTCCGGGAGCACGGAGTGCCCCAGAGTACCCTAGAAAAAAACAGGATGTGCCTTTTCTGGGTCGGCTATTCACTGGGTTCTGGCAGAGGATTCTGGGATGCTCTGGTAATCCAGTCCTACCAGGGGAGCAGTCATTACTGCTGGCTCAGGGTGGGAAGCAGCTGTGATGGTTGAGGTTTCCCATGTGTCCAAGTAGGTGCCATGCACATGGAACTGATGTGGTTAGTCCCATTTTCCAAGTGGCTTCACAAGGGTACTCAGTTGACAACTGGAAAAATTAGAACCTAAGTCTAAATCCTTCTTTCCATGACCCCCCACACACCCTACCCCCACACACCTTCAGGTAGCTTTACTGATTTGCTCTGTTTCCTGAGTGAGAAACACTCAGAGGCACTGCAGGCTTGGCTCATGTGCTGGGCATCTGCTCTGGGCCTGGGGCAGCACAGCATCCTTGACCTTAGTCGTCAGTCCTCTTCCCTGGCTTAGGGACTCTCTCTGGAGTGGTTCACACACCATGTTTTATGGTGGAACTTTGTTGACCCACGCAAACCATTTTTCCTGGTCTGTACTTAGGAGGACTGGGCAGAGTGGGCAGTTTTCTCCAAAGGGTGAAGAAATACACACGGGGAAGCATGTGTAGGTTACAAGAGGGGAGGCTTGTGTGCTTATTGCAATCTGAATGATCCCCTAGTGGGAGTCATACCCTGACTCTGTTGCAGCTCACCACAGGCAGGGTGGAGTCTTTAGGCTCAGGAAGCTAAAAGACAGACCTGAGTCTGAATCTTGGCTGTGCTGACAACCAGCTGTGCAGTGTCATTCAAGCCACAGACTATCTTGTCTGTAAGATGGGGATGGGAATTGAAACTATCTTACAAGGTATTTTGAAGAAAAATGTGCTCATCACTACAAAGCATCTTGCTGGGAACATGGCAGACACTCCTTTCTCCTCAAGAGTATGTGAGGAATCCCTGGATTTCAGGGGTGCCAGCAAATGGAAGACAGAAGGGGAAGTGACAGAAACACAGAGGGAAGGCTGAGAGGAGTGCTTCTCTGGGGGTGGGGAGGGGTGGGGTGGTGAGCAGTTGCCTGGTGCAGCCAAGAGGGCCTGGAAGGTGAGACTATGATGTGACTTTCAATTTGACAAGAAGCCACTGGTGGCCACTGACAGGGCCTTCTAAGTGGAGGAGTGGGGCAGAGCCAGAGTATACTTGGGTTGGGGGAAGGAAGGAAGGAAGGAAGGAAGGAAGGAAGGAAGGAAGGAAGGAAGGAAGGATGGAAGGAAGGAGAGATGGTGAAGGCCCTAGCACTGGCCTTCTTCCCACCTCTCACTGGAACCCCATCTTTGTGCAGGCCAGGGTGGACAATTAACTATCATCTATCTCACTCTTAAAAGACACTCACTAGGGAAAAGATTAGCCTGGTTTGTTAACCTCAATTCCATTTGTAGTTTGCAAAGGTGACCCTTCAAAACAAGGTGAAGCCTGGGTTGAGGGCCTCCTCCTAGACCCACACTCAAATCCTATTTCATGGGTACTGAGGGCCTCATTTTAACAACTTGGTGGGGAAGGCCCAGGAGGCAGGAGACCTCTGCTCACCTGATGTGCAAGCAGGGGCCAGCTAGTCTTCTTCCTCGGACCTCACTTCCCCCTTTTGCAGAATAAGAAGTTGGGCAATCCATGCTCAAGTATCCTGCCAACCCTGACATTCCAGGATTTCTATTCTACAGCGCTTTTAACAGTCCTCTAAGCCTAATTTTCCAGATGGTGAAACAGGTCCCAGAAAAGACACTCTCCAGTCCCTCTCTTCTCTACACAATGCCTCTTCTCTCCAGAGTGAGATTCTTGACCTGAAATATCATTTTCATACCTCCAGGGCTTCCCAGTTACCTGTGGAGAGTACCTCAAATCTTCAGCTTGGCTCTGAAAATTCTTCATAAGCTTAATCTATCCAACCTCATTCTCCACTGTCTGGTCTCTCTGCTCAACTCCCACATTTTGTTTCTAGCCTCACTGGCAGCCACTTGTCCACTGGGACCCCACAGCCTGATGCCTTTTCCTTCCAGGTTCACTTACCTGTGCTTGAGTATTTAGACCTCAGCTTCTCAGAGGCTGTAACTTATCAGTGATTTCCCCCCCCCCCACCGCCCCCCAGTGCTGAGTATTGCATTTACTGAGCATTGCTCAGTAAAATCCTCACCCAAGGGTCCTCCTCCTGTGCTTTCCTTGGCGTGTGTACTGAAGTCGGGTGTGTTTTAGTCACTGGGATCTTCCTAGTGGGTTCATGGCTCATGTCAGAACCTGGCAGGGGAGACCCTCAGCAAAAAAACGCCAGACCCAGGACAGGCTTGGTGACCAAGCTTCCTTTACCACAGCTGGAGAAGCCTGCTTTGGGTTCCTTCCACCTGCAGGCTACGTGACCTCAAGCAGTGAACAAAGGGTAGCCTAGCTATGCCCTCCAGCGGAATGGGTTGTGCGAATTCTACAGGATTAATCCAAAGCCAGGACCAGCTCCTCATACACGGTGACTTGTTATTTTACACGGTGTTACTTTATTGCTGCTGGGCACACGGTCCCTTCTCTGGTGGAAGGCACAGTCCCTTTATAGAGCGAGGGCGCCTTTCTGCAGTCAGAGAGGTGTGAATGTATGTATGAGGACGCGCGCGCGGTCCCTAATGGCCGTCCCTAATGGCCACATAGCCCATTCTCCGGCCAGCGCTGACCCAGGGTGTGGTTGGGCCGCGTCCAGCGGCCTGGCGGGCTTTGGTCATGCCGGGGCGGTCCGACCCGCCCTTTGGGGCGCGCGGCTTCCAGGCTTCTCCCAGAAGTAGGGTTATTTGTTTTCTGGGCCTTTCTCTAGACAGACCTCTAACCTAGACTCGCAGGCGCTTTTCGGGGTGGAGCTGCCTACGCAGCCGCCATCACTGCGCCCCCTCCTCGGCCCGCAGTCTCCTCGGGGCGCTCCCGCTCCCACCTCCACCTCTGCGGCGGTAAAATGCAGCATTTTCAGGGCGCCTGCGCGACTCTCAGACAGGGCGGCGGCGACGGCTATTTATAGTAGGTGACGTCACCTTGAAATAGACCGTTAGCGCTGGCCCGCCCTGCCCCCCTCCCACTCGAGCGGCTCCCCGCACCGGCCCCTCGCTCCCACTGCGCAGGCGTCCTCCCGCGGACCTCCCCTCGACCACCCCGCCTCCTGCACGGCCTCTCTTCCCGTGGCGCGGCCGGGGAGCGAGCCACAGCGCTCAGGGCGAGCCAGCGAGCGGACGTGCCTCTCGGTGCTGCTGCAGCCTCCGGCCGGCCGGCGAGCTAGTGCGCGTGCGCGGCGGCGTCTCAGGAGCCACAGACGCGCGGGCGAACCGCGAGCGGTGCGGGGCGTGAGGCGAGGCTGAACCACCAGCGACATGGGGGACCGGGAGCAGCTGCTGCAGCGGGCACGGCTGGCGGAGCAGGCGGAGCGTTACGACGACATGGCCTCCGCCATGAAGGCGGTGAGCGCGCCGGGAGTCGAGGGCGGCAGGCGGGGAGCCAGTGGAGGGGAGGGATGGGCGGGCGGACGGCATCTTCCTCCTGGGCCGGGGTGACCCCGCCACCCGGCTGGGCGCGGCCTCCCGCGCTTGCACGGGGCCGCCGGGATCCCCGCCATTTCCTGTGTCCGGGCGGGGTGGGATCTCTCCTGGTGGCCCAGACGGGACAGGAGGGCGATGGTATCCTGCTATGGGTGGGCGGGGAGGGGGGCGCCCCCTGTTAGCTAGGGACCCTTGTGGTAGGGAGGGGATGCCCGAGGAGACGTGAGGAGCCGCAGTCCTCCCTCTAGACCGTTCTGCGAGACTTGGGGCTCAGCCCCTCTCACCTCCCTCCACACTCTAACTTGTAATAAAGAATCACCCAGCGAGCAGCGTCCTGGCTCCTGGTTTTCTGCCACGACCTTAGGTCGATGTGACTCCAATCTGTTTTGTTCCGCTGGCGGGAGTCGTTCTAGTGCTCTCCCTCCGCCCGGGGTCTGGCTTTGTGTGAGAGAACCCTGGCCCCGCATCTAGGCATGGACGCGGGCGGCGGGCGTGGGGCCCCACTCCGGGTATGCTGCGCCCATCTGCCCGAAATTAATGCGAGACGTGACTTGTAGGAGACACGAGCTTTTGCAGTCCTTTGCAGTCCCCAGACCCTCCCTCAGATCGCTTCTGCAGCTCGATTTCCGGCGAAGGAGCCCTAGCTGGCCACACCCTAGCAAATAGCATGCATCAGACACCACCTGCGTCTCTGAGACTGGGGGTGCCCCTTGTCTCTCACTGTCCCTGTCTCTTCAAGTTCTTTTTTACATTCTCTCTGAGTGACCATCACTTCTCTCTATTGTCAAGGTCATCAGTGGTAGAGTTTCAACGGCGGTCACCAAACTTGCTCTGCTCATCGAGTGTACAACCTCCCGAGACCTGGGAGGATTCGTTTCCCCTCTGTCCCCATGCTCCTTAAACCTAAAGATTATGAAATTGGGGTGGGGGGAGCGGGATTCGGAAGATGTGCACTTTAACTGGCTCTTTGGCAAGTTTTGGCAGGCTTAAATTCAAGAATACCATCCTGGATTGGAGATCATTTGCCCTTACACTGGCCTTGTGAGGAAGATGATTCTCTTAGAGGGAAAAAAAAAAGACAAATCCAGAGGTTGCCTAAAATACCTGAATCATTTGAAAAGTGCCGTTTATGGCTTCTGATAGTAATGTTTGAAATGTGTTGTCAAGGTCAGTATTAGCATTGGCCAAAAAAGCACAAGACGGGTTATCTTTCCCGTGGTGCCCTTGTTCACACCGCACTAGGTATGCTTGCATGCCACTGCCACGGCCCATTCAGCGATTCATTGGTGTTGGTGATCCCAGTTTGAGCTCTTGTGGCTTTATGCATGCTCGCCTGGGTTAAATAGATTTTCATCCAAACCAGGGACAATCTAGGTTAGTCTATGTGAAGTCTAGGGCCACTTCTTAAGACAGTGGAAAATTATATTAATCTTGCAAGTTTTACAGAAACAGGACTGACTGAATGCATTTTTCTGCAAGTGACTCTGAGCTTAATTTTTTCTGGGATAAAGCCACTTTTCACACTTAATGAGCCCCTTCTTCCTGATAAGTGAGTAATACTGGGATTATGTACACTGAGCCCTTTCTCTGGACATTTTAGTGAGGTCCTTACTCTGTGAGTAGGTCTTTGGAGGTTGCAGTGTTAGAAGCCCTCTGGGGAATATAGAAGGGATGGGGCTTAAAGGAAGGTGAATTGGGGTTAGGGAAAAGTGACTAGAAGGTTATGCTCTGGAACTGGGGAAAAAAGGCAATTTGTGATGGGAAAGATGAGATACACTAGAGTGTATTGGACTCTCGGAGTCTATTTGCTTCTTTGTCTTCATAAACAAGCTTGAAAAATGCTTCTCTACACTTAAGCTACAGGACACAAAATCTTCACCTATAATCCTTCTCTGAGACTTTAATGTAGCACTTTGCAAATTTATGGATCCTTCTCTGTGTTGGAAATCTAATTTATCTAAATAATTGCTGGGTTAGATAAACCACCCAGTGTTGAAAATTCACTCCAAACTGTCATCTCAGAGTTGTGATAAACCATTTTCCTCTTGGTAACGCCTGTTGAAAAAAATAAAAACTTGGGGGGAGGGGCAAAAAGAACCTTTTTTGTCTGTTCAAAATTTTTATCTAAATCGGTGGTATGTGTTTATTGGAAAGGGTTTTGCAAGGGGGTCAGTGGAAAACAGTTTATCTGTGAAGTTGACATTTGTACTTTAAATTCTTAATGTTACTGGGGATGCTCAATCCCTGCTTTATTAATATCATAGGCCTTCAGTAGAGCTTTTGAAAAGAGTCACAATTTTCGGAACCCTCTGGTTTCCTCTGGGTGGGTGGGAAGACAGGTAAGTAGACTGGGAGGGAGCCGTGCACCCAAGAGGATGTTGGGATGCCAGTCTGTGACCTTGAAACTTAACATCTCTTGGCTTTGACTCCTCTCAAGTATAAAACTGGTCATATTGCTGTTACTATCATGTTGACTTTTGGCCTTTGTTCTTCTAACTTGTTTTTTGTTTCCTTGATAATTTAAATGGTCACATAATACTGCCTGCCTGTAATGATTGATGTTCCTCTTGCTACCAGCGTCACCTGGAGGATGGTGTCGGTAAGCTTCAAGAGAAATCATACAGTTTGGTAACAATGGTGGTTGCTTCACATCAATTGAGGAACCGTGGGTCCCTGCCTCATCCTATACTTTGAAGAGGCCAGAAATATTTTTGAATAAGATAAAGGAGTATCTTCAAGCTGCCCTCATCTTCTGCCTAGTAGCTAGTTTACAAAGAATGTAATAGTATGAAGAAACAAGTCCTTTCTTGATCAGGCTTGCAATCATAAGTGGCCTTACGCAATTCATAACTTCTTTAAATAGGTAACATACCATCTTAAAAGAATTTCAAAATAAGCCTGTAACTGGAACAAAAATATTAGTTTATAAGACATGATTTAGTAAAGATGGAAAATAACCAGATGGATTTCTGATGAACATTCACACTAGACATACCAGTCATGTCTCATAGCCCTGAACCATCTTATATTCAAATACATAAATGATAATTGTGAAGTTATAAAATAAATGGAGATAGCATGGAGGGTTTTTAATGCTGATGCATGATTGATTACAGTGTTTGGTAAGGAGGGAGAAATAGATCTAAAAGAACTTGAAAAAAACTTAAGTGCAGGAAGCAGTTGCCGCTTAAGGAAATAGGAGTCAAGAGGAAGAGGCACTAAGTCCAACCTGTGGTAAAAGGCTCTTATTCCAACAGCTGTGAGATTAAGGGAAGTGGGAAGCGAGCAGGTGGTGTGTAAAGGAAGAGCATGGCTGAGTGGCTGGCAAGACAAGCCATGTTGCAGACATTAAAGCTAAGGATGATTTTGGGGTGCACCAAAATTGTGTGTCATCCTAACGCCACATTGGGACTCTAGTTTGAAATACGTATGTAAATTAGAGACAGTATGTAAATTAGAGACCCCTGTTTGACAGGACTGGTCATCAGAAATGTAGTTCTCACTGTATCATTTATTGGTGAGGAAGGAAGAACTCTTGCAGTACTCTAAAAGGCTTGTCAGATGGTGAACAGTGCACATAGCTTTGCTGCACTGATGTGGGAGTTAGTCCCATCTGTACTGGGTTGTTGAATTATCCCAAGAATAACTTCCACAGTCAAGGACACCCCACTGCTTTCTTAAGCCAAAGTCATGTTTTCTCATCTTTGTGGAGATTTTCATATTAGCACTTTTTCCTGGCAATGTGACTTAGGAGGGATACTCCAAATGTGTTTCCTATGTTAGAATTCATCAAGTTTTTACAGATAAGACTGGGTGAGATTAATTTTCTCACAGTCAAGTTGTAAACTCACATTTGAACTTTCCAGGGCTCTTGCTTTTACTGCTGTGTAAGACCCCATGGGACTGACAGACAGTACTTAGGTATTCTACTATTAGCCATTGTCATCACTGGTGACTAATTTCCAAGCTTTTTACAGAGTGTGCTTGCTAAGCAAATTTTATCTATTAGATGGAAGTCATTTTTGCTACATTTTATTAAGAACAATCTGTCATTTATGGGTTTTTGCTACAGCAGAAGGATCATAAATGGCAAATTCACAAATCTTACTTCGCTTGCTTTGAAGATCAGGAGCTTTTTTTAGCTTAAGAAGCAAAATATTCCTTGAATTTGAATTTCTTCAGTGAATGAAGAAGTGTGGAACTATGTTAAAGTATATTTGTATTTTAAGAAACTTTTTCATCCTTGACACCTGTTCTTTTTCTGTGTTGCCTTTAGTATACTTTATAAGCCTACACCCTCCCCCCACCTGCAATTTCAGTCTCTAGGTTGTTGATAAAATTTCTTCTGTTATCCCAGTTGAGGCCACCTATCTTCTGTCTCAGCATTTGGGTGCTCCTCCCATGCCTTGCTGCAGTGGCATTCCTCCTGGGTGCTGCTTGTGGCACTGCCCTCTGATCTGAACTTGGCATACCTCAAACCTTTGGTCCTGATGCCTTAGGGATAGGACATGCGGTAATGCCATCCAGCTCCTACAGAAATATTAATGTCTAGAGCGAAAAAAAGACAGTATCTTAATAGTACAAGGGTAGGCATTTTGACTTATGTTAAGCTTGGAGTGAATAATTGCTTGAACCGCTCTGAGAATTATCAGCTCTGAGCTTGAAGTTCAGCTTCTCTGTGACCTTCTAAAACTGCAGCCTTGCTCTAGTGAGGATAGGGAGGGAGGGAGGATGTGTCTCATATCTGAGCTAGTGGTGCTTAGCCAGCTGGGAACAAGCAGAACCCTCACTTTCAAGCCATTAACTTGGGGAAGAGTTAGCCAAAAAAGCTTTCATTCCTCTTGCTCACTTAAAAAAAAAATACAGGATTCTGTCAAGAATGGTTTAATGGTATGGTTTTGTCTGCCTAATTGTTAATGAGAGTTGTTTTCTGTTACAACTTCTATCAAAAGGTGACTTGTTGGTAGCTTGTAGGTGTGGGTAGCTATAAAAGATCAGACAGTAGTGAGTGCATGTAGTTATGAAGGATGGGGGAGCCATTAAGAAGTATTAACTTCAACTTTGGCAGTATGGCCCGGCAGCTCAGGGGTGGCATTTCTGTTTGCTCAGTATTATTTTTGAGGTTGGATGTTTCCCAGATTAAGAATTTTAAGTTTTCGCGAGTAGTCCCTGTGCTATTTTTGGTGGTGGATCTATTTTTACTCTCAAATACATAGTTTATTGCCTTGTGAGTTAGTGGGAGGAGGACCTTAGGGATTTTTGAATAAGAGAATGGTGTCATAGGAAGATAAAAGAAGATCATATTTTTCCTGACTCATACTGCTGTGTAATCCTGGGACTGAGAAAACGGGTGAAATGAGTGCCCCTAGGTTGGGAGTTGCCCTTGCCAGAAGCTTCGAGGTTAGGATGACGCTCACAGAATGACTGACAGGGAAACCAATCGGTCAGGGAAGTAGAAAGGAGTGCCTTAACGGGAAGGATCTGTCAATCTAAGGTATCAGGAAGAGTGTAAGTGGGATTCACATGTTCACACCGGTATGTACCACTAGTGGAACATGAATGGTCGTCCCTTTGGCCACTGGTGGCACATACACACACGGGTGTGCTTCATCAGCTCAGTTTATTTAATATAAATCAGCCCTATCTGGTGGAGAAAGATAATAGAGCTGTTGGACATACAGAATAGTCCCTGTTGTGAATGAGTTAAAAGGCGGTGAGGAGGGAGCAGGAGAACAGGATGCCAGAGATGGTGAGCAGAGATAGCCATGTGAAGATTTAGTGTTAGGAGTGGTTGTGCTGAGGGCAGCTGGTAAGTAGAGGAAATGAGAGTTTTGAAACTCACATTGGTGTAGAAGGGTCTAGGACTATTCTACTTCAGAAATTCTTTTTTCATGCCTTACAACCAAAGACACGTAAGATCATAGAGATACAGTAAATCATCCCCATGCAATCTGCAGATGATCATCTTACTGATTTAGTCTTCAAGTGGTGGGGGCTAGTAGTGTGTTACTTCCTTTCTGTTGTACTTATTACCTATAAGGGTCTTTTTTTTTTTTAGGAAATGTACTTCTGTTTAAATCTGGCCCCAGGCATTTGGAGTTTGAAGTGTCAGCAGGAGTGCTAACAGCAGCAAAGGTTTTTCACAATAAATCACCAATCCAGACTGCCTGTAAACCTTGTTTGTCTTAATAGGTCACTGATGTCACTTTGGTCTTTAATTTCCCAATTTGGGGAAAACTTGTTTTCTTTAGTTATCTGATCAAGGAATAAAACTATTTTCACTTGTAGGTTTCCCTTTGTCAACTGAGTTGTAACCCAAGAGTATTAACATATACTATATTTAAACACATCCACTTATTTCCTAGTTAGGCTCTAGCTGAGACTCTAAGAACAATGCTTGCTTAGTTATGTTAGTCACCCTCAGCTGATGCTGATAGTGATTCATTCAGACTGGCAGGCAACCAGATGATTGTTACATAAACACTAATACTCCTAGTAAATGATTTTTTCCTATGAAGGTATCATTGTAAATACTGCCTAGTAGCGTTTTGGGGCAGTTTATTTCCTGCTGGAGTAGGAATATGCTACATGAATTGCTGAAACACACAGGCAGATGCTAGTTTTATTTTCCTTAATAGTGTCAACCTCATGTCTCACCACAGCTTTATTTTTTTTCTTTTTTTGAGAGTAGGTCTCACAAATTTTTACCCATGGAGCCACAGGCTCACATTGCCTTTGGTACCATGGACTCAAGCAGTCCCCATCCTCAGCTTCCCAGCTAGCTAGGATTAAAGGCACATGCCGCTACACCCAGCTTTTTAGGGGGGCTGGGTCTTGCTGTATTTTCCCAGGCAGAACTCGAACCGCAATCCCCAGACCCCTCCGCGACTCCATAAGCTGCTGCTTACAGGCACGCACCACCATGCCCGGCCTACCACAGCTTTCTTGTTGCTCATAATTCTGGAACTGAAGTTGTTGGAGATTATTTGGGCTGACTCCCCTTATTTTTATTTTAGTTGTGTTAAAGGGTTATGATTTAAGGTCTTACAACTAACTCAGGCTAAACTCCAGATGCCCTTTTTCCCCCCTCAAGTAATGATACTGTGCCTTGTATAAATATTCTATGTGATATACAAGTGTATCTCAGACATTCAGTCAGTTTTATTTATTTATTTTTTTTTGAGACTAGGTCTCGCTATTTTGCTTGGGGGACCACAGGCTCATGTTGCCTGGGGTATCACAGACCCAAGCGATCCCCAGCCTCAGCTTCCCAGGTAGCTGGGATTACAGGTGCGCACCACCATGCCCAGCTAGTTTTTGAGACTGGGTCTCGCTATGTTGCCCCAGGCAGGTCTCAAATCCGCGGACTCAAGTGATTCCTAGTCTCAGCCGTGCTCTAGTCTGTGCTTAAAGGCACATGCCACCATGCCAGGCTGCCGTCAGTTTTAATGACAGACTCTGGAAATTGACTTGAGGATCTTTGCAGCTGTTTCCCAGCTTTGTTTTCCAGGATGAAGTATCTATCTAGTGACCCCTGTGGATGGAGTGAGGTATTCTAGGATTCTGAGCTCTCCAAATTCTGTTTTTGTCTCACAGTTTTTTTTGTGTGTGTGTATTGCCGTAAGAGAGTGAATTGTTCTAGAAGATTTAAGCATTCTGAAATTTGTCATAATCTTTGAGATGAAACTTTATAAGGATTGCCTCCTTAAATTAAGACCAAATTTTTGAAAAAATAGCCTCAGAGGCTCTCTGTATTTCCAATAAACAATTGTGAGTCTGAGTATTTAAAGGTTCTCACTGGAGAAGGCTAGTGGGGTCCCAGGTCTTCCACTGGAACTGAAGGCTAAGGGTTTTGGATTAGTGGAAGATTGCCCTGGGCTGAAGATTGCCCTGAAACTGATTTGTGGGCATTTCTATAGGGATGGCCAGGGGCTTGCTTGCAGGCTTTGATGTTTCCTAGTTAGGCCTAGATTCTCAGAATGCTCGCCACACAGAAGTAGTAAGGTTGGATTGGTCAAATGGGTAAAGGAGAAGAGATGTTCCTGGGTTAAGGATTTGCAGCAAAAAGAGTGGGAGTGCTGGGGACAGGGAGGTGAGGAAATTAGAGGGGAAGCTGGTAGTCTTTTCTCTGGGGGTTGTTGATGGTACATATTTGCTTTTTTATTAAAGAACTTGGCACAAAATTTCTAATTTTCCCTATAGTTACATTTTGTTTAATTCTTGAACAATTTCAAATAAGCCTGTCATCTTTCTGTTCATTGTTAATATGTCTGATTCTCCACTGCTGTCTTTTCAATCCATGTTAATATGTCTTTTTATGCTGCTAATGACTTTGTCCATTGAGATTGACTTCCCCCCTCATTAGAGGAGGTTCTGTCCTTCCAGTTTTAAGTAAGACCTTTTTTGTTTAGTGTTATGGCATCCTGGGTGATTTTTATTTAAATTGGACACCTTTAATTGAAGGAATTTCTCTGCAGAAGGTACAGGCCAGTTTAGCAAGTTAGAGACTGCTGACACTCAGGCCCAAGTTTTCCAATTCCATGTCTGTGTTAGCTTCCTAGGACAGCCAAGTTACCACAAACTGAGCGACTAAACAACGGACTCATTTAGCACAGTTCAGAAGGTGAAATGCCTAAGATCAAGGTATGGGCAGAACCTTGCTCTTTGAAGGCACTCAGGATAATCCTGCCCTGCCTCTTCCTAGCTTTTGGTGGCTCCTGGTGATCCTCGCTGTTTGTTCCTCAGCTATTAAGCTATAGATACAGCCGTCTAATCTCTGTCTCCATCATCACGTGGTGTACGCTCTTTGCAAGTTTGTGAGGCTCTGAATCTTCCTCTCCTTTTAAGGATTCCGGACTTCAGACTTAGGGCCCACCTAATATTGTGTGACTTCATCCTAGCCTGATTACATCTGCACAGGTCCTATTTCCAAAGAAGCTCACATTCACAAGTACCAGGGGTCAGGACCTCACTATGTCTTTTGGGGGTACACAATTTGAGATCCTACTGAGATCCTGTGTTGTTCGTTTTTTTGCTGATTAGCAGCTGGCTAGCCTCGTACTGGCATAAAGGGAGTTATGACTTGTCTGAAATTTAACATTTCCACGTAAAGTAATTGGTGCTTCTGTCTTTGGTGGTCAGTCAGGGCTTCTTGTCAAGCAGGTCTGAGTAAAGCTTGCTGCTGACAGCTCTGCTCCCTTGTCATTAGAGACTGATGTCTGTCAGCGATACATCCATTTGGGCTTGGAGGAGTGCTGGGTCTATCAGGGGGATTCCCTGCCTAACCAGTGGAGCTCTGGCTGCTCCATCTCTGGTGTTTGAGTTCATTTGTGAAGTTCTTATCTATTAATGCTGACTTGAGAAGTGTGATTGTTTGAACTTTTCTTTCCTTTGAACACTGGACAAAGGACTTATACAGACTTACTAAGTTGAGAATGAATATCTTTTGTGGAATAGCAGAACTCCAGGGTTTCTTTCTCTCAGCAGTGTGAGTCTCCTTATGCCCATACCTCAGTCAAGATGAAGACACCAGGACGTTTTGAGTTACAAATTTCTTGAGACCCTTATCGCTATTACTGTGGGTTTCAGTGTTTATCTCTTGCAAATAGATAGTTTCTGTATCTGACTGGTTTTCCTCCAGTGGCTTGTCCATAATCTCATTTTTGAGAAGGGTTGTTGATGAGATGGATCCAGGGAATGTGTCTGTCCAAGATTTTCTGACTTGCCTCTCAGCGTTTATCTTTTTGGGGTCTTGCAGGTGACGGAGCTTAATGAACCTCTATCCAATGAAGATCGAAACCTCCTCTCTGTGGCCTACAAGAATGTGGTTGGTGCTAGACGATCCTCTTGGAGGGTCATCAGTAGCATTGAGCAGAAAACCATGGCTGATGGAAATGAAAAGAAGCTGGAGAAAGTTAAAGCTTACCGGGAGAAGATTGAGAAGGAGCTGGAAACCGTTTGTAATGATGTCCTGGCACTGCTCGACAAGTTCCTCATTAAGAACTGCAATGATTTCCAGTATGAGAGCAAGGTATTCTACCTGAAAATGAAAGGCGATTACTATCGCTACTTGGCAGAAGTAGCCTCCGGGGAGAAGAAAAACAGTGTGGTCGAAGCTTCTGAGGCTGCCTACAAGGAAGCCTTTGAAATCAGCAAGGAGCACATGCAGCCGACGCACCCCATCCGCCTGGGCCTGGCCCTCAACTTCTCCGTCTTCTACTATGAGATCCAGAATGCACCTGAGCAGGCCTGCCTCTTAGCCAAACAAGCCTTCGATGATGCCATAGCGGAGCTGGACACACTAAACGAGGATTCCTATAAGGACTCCACGCTCATCATGCAGTTGCTGCGAGACAACCTCACCCTCTGGACGAGCGACCAGCAGGATGAAGAAGCAGGAGAAGGCAACTGAAGAGCCTCCGGGCCCCTGGCTCTTCTTTCACCCACTACCCCTGTCACCACTGATTCTTCCTTGCCACAATCACTAAATATCTAGTGCTAAACCTATCTGTATCGGCAGCACAGCTACTCAGATCTGCTCTCCTGCCCCTGGGGAAGCAGTTTCCAATCCACCTTCATGGCCATTGCTGGACTGATGGTTGCGTTGAGCCCACAGGAGCTCCCTTTCAAATGGTGCAGACAAGTGCGTTCTGAATGCGGCATTCCACGATGCCTGCTGAAGTGTGTGAGATCCAGGTGAAGGCTGTGGGGAAATGTAGAAGGAGAATTAGCCAACACAGGCTACAACTGATATTTAAACAACCCATTTAAAACAAGCTGATAGTGTTTTGTTAAGCAGTACATCTTGTGCATGCAAAAATGAATTCACCCCTCCCACCTCTTTCTTCAGCTAATGGAAAACTTAAGGGAAGCTGATTCAGATGAGACCTCTTTCTCCTGTCCATCAGCTTTATAATAAACTGTTTCACGGTGAGATTTCAGTAGCACCTTGTTTTGCCTCTTTAAATTATGATGTGCACAAACCTTTTCAATGCAATGCACCTAAAGTTTTGATACCTGTAATTTTTTTTTCTTTTTTTGCAATTGTTTAAGAATCATGGGTTTATTTTTTGTAATTCTTTGGCTATTGTCCTTGTGTATCCTGACAGCACCATGTGTGTCTGCCTGTGTCTGTCATGATGGGTGATTATGAAATGCCAGACTTCTAAATTAAATGTTTTGAGAATCAATGGGTAAATAAATGCTGCTTTGGGGATAATTATCTCTACGCTTTTGGTCTTGATTTCCCCGCCTCTCCAAGAACTGTTTTAACTGGTCACCATTTTAAATCCTGGTTTGAGTGTCTGAGACACTGAAGCATATTTTAGTATTGTAAATTGTCCTGTCCTCCGATTCCAGTACATACGTCATAATACACACGCAGGACTCATCATTAAATCGTTTTCTCTGAGTGCAGCTAGCAGCCTCTCAGATCTGCTTTCCGAGACTAACACCTCTGCGGCAGGGCAGGTCTGTGTTTAACTTGGGAGGGTGCTGCTCGACCCACCCTACTGGGGTGTTAGTTGATACTTAATACGGTAGATACTGAACTTACCCACGTCCTTCCTTTGCTTACTAGTCTTTCCTGTGTTTGATGTGATAAGGACACAACCTGAGTCCCTGGAATAGTCTTTAGTTGTTATAACTAAGAATGCTTTGCATATTCTTTAAGCTAGAAGAACAAACCTCCCATCTGAGTTGCAAAATATAAAAGACCTAGTCCTTTACTCTGTCTCCACCCCAAGATTTTTTGAGGTTTCGCATTACCAAGTGCTTTTGGGGAAGGTGGACTCCAGCCCCTCGTTTTTTATCAGCTGCAATGGGGTGCCCAGTACTGACTGTGCTTGTTCACGTGGATTGGTTCAGTTACACAAAGGGCTTCACACCTTATTCCTAACTGGTGGGTAAATAGAGCTTGACGCTGGACTCTTGAAAATAGCTTCTGTCCTTGAACTTAGATTGTGGTAGAACACAACTTTCTAAATGCAGAAGTTTAACCTATTTTCTCATTGAGAAGAGGCATGACCAGTGAACTAACATCCCTCAGGAAACCTGTTCCAGGTCAACCTATTTGTAAGTTAAAATGGTTTTTGAGTTTCAATTCAATTAATAGGTCAGGTATTTTAAAGCCACAAGCTTATCTGACCAGAACACTTGGCTCTAATAAACACATAAGCAGCACCTAAAGGACTCACATTTTCATTTCACAAGTCTTGTGTTTTTATCCCTACTTTGCAGATGAGGAAGCTGAGGTACAGAGAGAGACTCCTGGAATTCACAGAGCTGGAAAGCCACAGACCCATGCCTAAGACTTCTCACTCAGAGTTCTAGCCCTTGGATGCTTCTGGCGGGGCCATCCTGCTGAGGCCCTGGCAGCTCTGAGAAGCCATACACGCCCTGAGGCTCAGGCCCCTACTTTTTTGCAGTATAGGATTTAGATAGAATATGTTCTAATTCAAGTCCAAGTGCTGTATCCTTTGGTCTGGGAAAGAGGTATGGACACAGTTACCATTCACCCCATAAATGATAAATGGGGTTCTTTAAGGGGACTTATGAGGCAGCTGTGAATTACATGTGGTCTGAAACTGGAGGGTTTCTCTGCTACATAATCTCAAAGTCCCAGGTTTGAGACATGTGGACATTTCAAGACTTGTCCTGTCAAGGTAACTCTATAAGATGGAGTTATCTAACAGGTAGAGCAGGGAAGCTAAAGTCCAGGGAAATGAATGGGGCCCCTGCGAAATTAATAACTCGGGCACTCAGGCCCCTAAAATTTCTTGTTCATGGTTCCTTCTGTTGTGCCATACTTTTGGGATTGGGATCAAAAAAAGGATGTGGGACAGTTTTTTTTTTTTCAAATGTTTTCACTTAGCAATGGAAGGAATTCTACTGGAATGTGTATTAGTGCTAGTGCTTCAGATTTTCAAAACTAAAGCCCTGCTCAGAACTTCACTTGCTTGAAATGGGGGAAAGGGTAGGATTCTAGATAATGAAGCCATTGAGTAAGTCAGTCACTTGTGATTGGGAAGCCCAGGCCTCTGATCTCTCCCAAGTAAATACGTCTGCTCTCTGACTGTTGGGTTGTGTACACTCGGCTCCCGTACACCTGTACAGAATTCTCAGGAGACTCAGGCAACCACTGTAAACACATTCCCAGCTGCATGGAACAAACAGATCATCTTACATTATAAAGCCCAAGTTATTAAGCTGATGAAAACTATTTCAAATACATACTGTGTTTGGGCACTTTGTGTGATGGTCTCTGAATCTTTACATTGGCCTCAGAGGTTAAGAGTAATACAGCCTGACAGCTGAGGAGACAGGGTCAGGTGGAAAGAGTCTGCATTTAGCAAGAATGCCTGCGTTCTGAGGCTGGCATCAAAACTGGGGCATGTTACTAGTGAAAGACTTTCCTTGGCTGTTTAGATCCTCATCTGAGGAACAGGAGTTCTAGAGAAATAATGATAGCTAGCCCCTCTGGTCGCTATCCTTACTACTATAATCTCCCTGACATCCTACCCAAACCAAAATTTTCCTTGAAAGCTCATGAAATGCCATCTCTCATGAAACCTCTGTTCTGACTGGAAGCCTCCTGCTGGGTGACTTTTGGTCAGTCTTTGCATTTTTCTAAGTTACTGAGCATTTCTCCACTGCCACAGGACTGGTGGCCCCTAGCAAAGCAAGACCTCCAAGACTGGGTGAACTAATGAGAAAAAGAATCCGCCATCAGATCCATTTTCCCAATGTTCAACTCCCACGCCCTACTGCAGGTTAGGAGGGAGAAGGAGAATCACATTGCCTTCTGTTGATAACTCACCCTGCCAAGTGGGGCTTTAGCCTGTAAGCCTGTGTTTTAAAATGCGATGTTACAGTTTCCATAGTTTTACCACCACCATATCACAAATGTAAAAAATAACATTTTAGAAAAAGATGTCACGGTCATTAAAAAAAAAGATGCAAAGCTAACACTCTTGGGAGCTAGGCTGTAACTCCAATTCAGAAGCTCTTAGGAGAAAAATGACTTTCTGAGAAAAAAGGGCACTTTGTGCAGGACTCCCAAGGTCGTAACTTTCATGAACATGTCACCTCCAGGTAGAGGTAGGAAGTCTGACACACCAGCTCTTCCTTGTTGGGACCTTGTCCTTTCCTATGTACATTTTGCAGTTACCTTCTCTACTTTTGCCCCTTCAGCCTATTTTTGGCAGCTACCCCCTCCCCCCCCCCTGCTCCCAGCAATCTGGACCTTGGTGCGTTTTCCTCCCCACCTATTCCTCAGGGTTCCTTCTGCTAGAAGAATGGGTACCTACAGTGTTGCATCTATAATGTGATTCAAGAGGTGAATCAAACACTGCTAGTTAAAATCTCTCTCTGGTTGGACCCAACTTATTCAGTCTGCTCTCATTCTGGCTCATTGCCCTTCTTTATGAAAAGGCTGTTGGCCTATGCAAAACCTGGGCATGAAATCCCACCTCTGCCAACTCCTGTGAGCCTCTCTCTGGACTCTTGTGCTGTGGGTATAGTGTGTGAGCCACACAATGGCATTTGTCATACTTGCTTCATTCAGCAGCACATTGGGCTACTATGTGGTGGATGTTGGGTATGGGGAAACCTTGGTCAATTATATATCCTGATGGGACTCACACTTGGGTGGGAGAGATACAATCAACATGCAAAATATTAAAAGAACATAGAAAATGTCGCTTAGGTTCCTCTGGGCCTACCACAAAAGCTTATAGTAAGGTCTGTGGAATTCATGAGTAATTGGTTGAGGCCAGATTTTTTAAAAAGAGAAATGACCCAAAAGAATACTTCCCTGCTCAAATTTACTGATGAGTCATAAGAAACGGAGACTTTGCGTACTTCTAACATCACTGGTAAGCTGGCTGTGTGATCTTAGGCAAGTCCTGGTCTTTTGGCAATCTCTGAAAACGAGATGGGTGTTTTAGTAGTCTGTGGGTACCTTTCCATTTCTGATATTCTGTGTTATTTTCATCTGCTCTGGGATGGTTCCCATCCTCTTCCTGGCCTTTTTTCCTGCAACCCCGGAGACTCCCCTCCCCCTTCTTTTCCTTCCGCCCTTCATGCTTGTCCCTTCTGCATCCGCCCTCCACCCCCTTCACTTTCCTGGCCACCCCCTAGTTCCATCGAGATGGTTACCATAGTAATCATCTCCTGGAAGTGATATCATTTATCTCCTAGGCAACCGTTTCCAAGGTAGTGACATCATTCAATCACCATGGCAACCCTCCAGGAGGACAGTTCTGCAATGAAATGGGCAAACAATTCTTAGTATTTCTGGGGGTAGGGAGAATATAAAAAGAAAAACATCTCAGGAACAAACAAAATTCTTTGGACTTGAAAGGGAAAAGTGGATAGAGCAGAAGCTCTGGGATAACCTCCTTTCCCCCAATGACTAGGCAGACCATATATCATTGAATTGGAACAACTTGTGGGAGAATTAGAGACCATACTAATAAGGGATGACACCCAAATGTAATCCCTAAGCAGGCAGATGTCTGCTTCCATTTCCTCACCTCTGGTTTATCCAACAAGCATAGATCAGTCTTTTCTGTGTGCAGTACTGGGGATATGAAAGTGAGCAAAACCAGCCAGGGTCCCTGTCCACTTGTGTGTATGGTGGTGCTGGGACTGGCCTTGCAGGCATGGGGGATGCTGCAGTGCATAGCAAGTATAGCTCCTGAAAGAGAAGACAGCATCTTTGTGGCATTCAACACTCAACCTGGCTGTTGTGTGGGGTGGAGTGAAAGAGCAATTTGTTCAGGAGGGAGATGGGGTGGCAAGGTCCTGGGTGGTGGAGATGAGATAGAGATGCTCCATGGGTATATTTGATTGGTAGAGCCAACAGGATTTGCTAAGGACTAGATATAGGGGGTGAGAGTGAGAAAGTATGACACTTGGGATGCATGAGTGGCTTGGGGTAGGGAAGTGACTCTACTGTTGTCTCAGAAGAGGAAGGGGGGACAAAGCCCAGACTCAGAGAAACAAGGGAGGTGCCAGGGTGCAACATTTAAGGAGGCATGTCCTCTTGGGGTCAGCCTGTAAAAGGAGTTAAAAAAAAAAGTGGCAAAGAACTAAACACACTTCTCGAAAAAAAAAAAAATAGAAATGGCCAATAGGCAAAGAAAAAATACTCAATGTCATTCATAATCAGGGACATGCAAATCAAAACCCCAATGAGATACCATCTCACATCAGTAAGAATGGCCCATATTAAAAAAAAAAGGGCAACAACAAATGCTGGTGAGGATGTGGAGAGAAAGGAGCACTTTTACACTGCTGGTGGGAATGCAAACTGGTCCAGCCACTATGGAAAACTGTGTGAAGGTCCCTCAAATTACTGAAATTGGAACTACTATTCGATCCAGCAATCTCATTTCTGGGAACCTATCCAAATAACACAAAAACACTAATTCAAAAGGATACCTGTACACAGATATTTATTGCAGCACTATTTACAATAACCAGGATATGGAAACAACCCAAACGCCCCCAAAACAGATGAATGGGTCAGAAAGTTACGGTATATTTACACAGTGGAACATTATTCATCAATCAAAAATGACAAACATTTGCAGCAATGTGGATGGAGCTGGAAGGAATCATGCTAGCGGAAATAAGCCAGAAAGAAAGAGAGAAATACTGGATGGTCTCATTTATATGAGGGTTATAGGGAAAACAAACAAATGGACAAGAAAAATTTAAAACTGTCAACAGAACTGAGGTGTAAAGCAAGAGAAGGGGAGGAGGGTAAAATAGGGGGAGGGATGGGCATAAGAGATTAAGATGATTCATGGGTGAAAAAGTGATGGAAGAACCTTAGGGTAGAAAATATAAATATATATTTATATTAATATATATCAATTTAAAATGCCTCTTTAAATTCTGTCCCTGGGAAAAGCAGATTTTAGTTTTGTTTTTATTTTGAGGAGTGAAGGCCCATGTCCGTTGAGCAGTAACACTGAGTGCCTATGTGTACCAGATGCTTTACTGACGCCACAGGAACTCCAAGGAGTTCCTCATTGGCCCATCTCACAGCTGAGGAGACCAAGACTCAGACAGGTTCTAGAACTTGCTGAAGGCTTCACAATTTACTAGTGGCTCTACCAGGTCTTGGCCTCAGGGTTGCTGACTACTAAGGAAGATGACACCCTCATCCTTATAGACCACATTTGACCAGCTTCCCTAGTCCCTGGTGAAAGGATAAAAGGGAAGCCAAGAGTTTTCAGTTCAACTACCTCCTTATCTTCACCATCACCATTTGTGCTGGGGAGCAAGCAGAGGATCTGAGAAGTGACAAGACCCCTCCACTTGGGGAAACCTTAACAACAGAGCCACTTCCTCCCTAACTCCCACCCCCACAGATATTTTTGGTTGACCTTTAAGGCCCTACCTAGGCAGATCTTCACAGAAGAAGAAACAGGAAGAAGACTAAGAACATGGCTCTGTGCCTCAGCTTCTTCCTCTGTCAAATGGGCACAATAGTATTAATTCTGGCCCCCATTGGTTGGTGGAGGCAAGCAAAATGAGTGAAGGACTTGTAACAGTGTAATGCAGACTGTAATCAACGAGTGTTAGCAGCTGTTAGCACTAAGGCTGGAGTGCAGGGGTGTGGGTGTACAATGACACACGGCCTGTGGGATGGAGGCGGGAGAAGCGGGGTACAGAGACATGTGGACTGACTGGTTGCCGAGGGAGAGGCCTCCTCCTCACCAGCTGGTTCCTGGGGAGATAGCAGAGTTTGTACCCCTCATCCCTAGTCCTACACCTGCCACAGGGGGAGGAGATGAGCCTGGCCTCCCTTGGGGAAAAGAGATGTAGAGAAAGCCTAGAAATAAGTGGGTCACATTCATGAGGCTGAAAGTCTGGGGGCAGGGGCGATGAAAGGGAGTAAGCAGCTTGCATGCGGGCCCTCCACCCGCACCCACTTCCTAGTCCTACCCTCAACCCCAACATCAGACAACTATGGTTTTGCTATATATAGCCTCCAACGAAAGGCCCTCGAAAAGCACAGATCACCCTGAGCTTAAAAAAGAGCGAATAAACATGAGGGCCCTGGGGTTCCAGCATATGGGATCACACTTCCTTCATATATTATATCTGTCAGGGTTCAGCTCCAAAACGGTACCAGTAGAAGATACATAGCAAGAGATTCACTGCAGGGAGCTGAGTTACGTGACCGGGGTTGGCTAGAGAAATCTGGAGCCACGGGTGCAGGCCGGAACTCTTGCCAGTGGTGGCAACTGCTTCCTAGAGGCAAAATTTCTTCTTCCTCACAGAAACTGTAGCTCTGACCTTGTGGCCTTTTAACTAATTGAATCAATTCACCCTGTTTATCTAGGATAATCTCCCTTAGAGTCAATCAATAATAAATTTGCATCTATAAAATACTGTTATCACAGTATGTAGTTTAGCATTTGACTGATACGTTCAAAAAGCCTATCACACACAGGGACCATGGTCTTGGTGCCCATGGACTGTCCCTTGACATTAAGTACTATGACGATATGCTGAACACTCACTGGTGTCAGGTACTATGCTCACTGATTTCCAGGCAGCATCTCAGGGACGCCCGAGGACATATTATGAAGTCCGTATCCTTCTCATCTGTAAATCTGCAGATAAGGAAACCAAAGCTCAGAGTGGACCACTTCCAAACACTCAGGAAGGCAGGGCTGGGTGCATCCGTGCTCCGTACTCCCCACTATCGCTTTCTCGGGCCTATCCTTGTTAGCTTCTGCCCTGTGTCTTCCTCCCCTGGGCAAGAAGTCAGAGTTCAGATCACAGCTGATCATATTTCCTGTGGCTCTAGACTTCAGTTCTTTCTATGGTTTCATCTTTCCCGGTCTTTCTGGGATTAGGGCAGAAGGGAGGGACCTTTTGGGGAACATTTTCTCTGGCCTTTGCTGCCATCTAGGGAGCTCGCTGGTGTTCGCCACTCAGACAGGCCCTCTGGAGGGCTGGTGAGCTGAGGGACGGAAGGGAGGTTCTGGGTCCAGGAAGAGATAAAGAGCCATTCCACCTGCTCGTGCTCACTCACCCCGTCAGGTCACTTAACGGATCCACAGTGGGACTCAGACTCCCGAAGGGATCCACTCACTCTGGCTGGGGAGTATGAAGCAGAGGCCCTGGAGGAGAGGGTAGGTGGACAAAAGAGGCGGTAAAGAGCGTGAAGTTCAGGAGGAAGAAGCTCCGTGTCCCTTCCCACGTTCACCTTGAGCCCCGCCCACCTCAGCCCCCCCACCGCCATAGCCCCGCCCCGCCCTTCAGGCAGCGGCCACCAGAGGGCGTCGCTGGCCACGCAGGGCCTTCAGACAGGCCCTGGAAAGGAGTGGTGGTGGCTCACTTAGCTCCACGCAGGTTGGTACAGGAACCTCTTGGTCTGGGCGAGGCCACGCGTTCACTTGGCTTACGTTGAGGGGGAGCTGGAGACCCAGGCTTCGAGGCTCCAGGTCGCTGTTAACACCTGTGGCAGCCAGTCCGTCTGTCAGTCAGTCAGTCAGTCAGTCAGTCAGTCAGTCAGTCAGTCAGTCAGTCAGTCAGCCAGCCAGCCAGCCAGCCAGCCAGCCACTCAACTAAGTCACAAGGCCCGTTGGTCTCACATTTTTCATCAGTCTTTTAGTGAGTTGTTCACTTTCTTGTGGGTCACTCAGAACTCCTGCCTGGTGTCCCAGCCATAGTGGAACTGGGCCCTGAACTGAAGATGGGATTCCTCACTTCTGGCATTAACATTGCTTCCACCTTGCGGTGTGGCCTTGTGGGAGCCACTTACCCATTCTTGGGCTCAGTGTAACCCCACATCTTCTCAAGTGGAGACACTATCTTCATAACCTGCTCTCTGCTCCTCTGCTCTACCTCACCCTGTGGGCTCCATATGAGAGCACGGAGGGCAACGCCCAGTGAGGGGAGGTTATAACCAGACCTCTTGTGATTTTCCTGAGGTGGGGGAGAGGAGATAGAAGAAAGAAAAGGCAGCGATGGGGATATCCTACGCTCCAGGGGACATCATGGCCTGTTACCTCTACCCACAGGAGCCTGGTGTGCTGGCCTTGGGTCTGTGATCCTGACAAATCCCTTCTTTCTGGGCTTTTGTGATGATAGGGAGCTTGATTTCACAGACATTGTGAAAATCTGCCCAGTCACGAGTGGGGTGGGAACAGACTTGCATTTTGACCTACTGGTGGTCAGTGGGCAAACCTGGGCAAACCCCAGCCTAGTGGGGATGGGGTAGGTTCTGGGGAGGGTGGTACTGGGTTTCAGGAGTCAGAAACCCCCCTTCAACCCAATTTGGATGAAATCTCCCTAAGAAGAGGGCTCTGCTGCCTCGGGGAGGAAGGCAGGGCATGGGCTAGCCAGTCATACCCCAGGGACAGTGGTCTTCTCTCCAACTCAGTTCCTCCTGTTTCTTCCAAGCTAGGTCCCCAGCTCACATTCTGGGCCACCTCCCTCAGTGGTCCAGTAAGATGGTAGCTGCCACTCTTGGAGGTCAGAGGAGACCAGGGCAAAGCAGGTTTTTTGTCAGTGCCTGGTAGGATACCTCCTGGGAATCAGTTATCTGCGCAGGGCTGAAAGTATCAGGAAGGGTTGGTTATTCATTCAACAAGCATTTATCAAATATCTGCCACATGTTAGACTTGTGCTAGGCAGCAAGTGACAGAGGTGAACTATACAGACATTGCCCCTGTTTATGGTGGGCAGAGTACAGAGCTGTGGTAAGAAAAGTCAAACAAAAGAAAAAAAAAAAGACAAAGAAAGTAAACCAATTTGACTGTAGCTAAAATTGTACTTTGAGGGTAACAAAGCAGATGCAGAGACAAAATAAAGCAGGACAGTCTGGAAAGTTCTCTAACCTTTGGGTGACATTTAGCCTAAAACTTGAGGAAAATGGAGTCACCCATGGAGCCAAGAGTGTTCTAGACTGAGGGAAATTTACTTTCTCACTCATGTTAGTGCTCCATTTGCTAAAACTTTTTTTTCATTTTTGTAAGTTTTTACTTTCTTATTTTCATACAACATCATTCTGTATAGTTATTGTTCCTCTTAGGTATTGCCCCCCTCCCCCTCACCCAGTAATATACTCCTATACCACCACCTACCTCCCCCCTTTTTTTCCCCATCCTAGTCACTCCTCTCTCACTGGGGTTGTTGGTGATATTGGTCTATTCTTTTGCTCTTTGGGAGTAATTTTTTTTCCTAGGTGAGGACCTTTGCTCCTGGGATACAGCAGACCAGGCTGCTCAGATCTCCAGGAGTAACTGTGAGATGAGTAGCCAGGCGGAGCCTGTCAGGAACCTCTTGCAGGACAGGTGCAGTTTTCCTTGATTTGGGAGCTTCATCTGGTGGAGGAGACTGTCTCCTTTTCTCCAGACCTGTGTGTTGTCTGGGTTCTGTGCCTCTTCATTCATGC
This sequence comes from Uropsilus gracilis, assembly GCA_004024945.1. Lineage (NCBI taxonomy): Eukaryota > Metazoa > Chordata > Mammalia > Eulipotyphla > Talpidae > Uropsilus > Uropsilus gracilis. The sequence goes on along the minus strand of PVHY01013437.1, from coordinate 6,245 downwards.
TGGCTTATCTCTTCCTTTCCAGTGCCTGTCACATGGTGCTGCTTTTGAGCCTTATAGTTCTGGTGTCTGGCATTGGGAACCCAACTCCCAGTCACTGGCAGTGGGAAGTTCCCCAGTGGGGGATAGACCTCAGTAGGTGGTTGGTATAGCTCCTCTCCTCTCTCATGGTTTGCAGTTCTGCGGTGGGGCTGCAGCTACATCTCTGAAGCTTTCTTCCCCCACTGGAAAAGGAGGGAGCATCGCTCACATTGCACACATCTCTGGACCAGGAGTTTGGTTCCCCAGCCCCGCAGACATTGTAGGTGGAGCTCTGTGATGAGTGTTCACAATAGCTAGTCTCATGGTCTTGTCTCTTGTGGTTCTGACCACACTCTGTTTGTATCCTCCCCAGGGGATGAGTGTATCCAGGGCCTGTATTTGTTCCTCTCCTCTCCCGTATGTCTGCAGCCAGAGTGCTGGCTTTCTCATTCCTCATAATTGATTCCTAGTGATGCCTTCTGATTGAAGTTGGAATAAACCAGAGGGGAACCCCCTCCAGAACCTACAGAGGTACCCAGCCCCATTCCCAGCCTATGTGGAGACTCTCCCAGCCTGGACCCCTAGATTCTGAGCCCCTGAGACCCCAGTGGCACAGGATTCACTTTATCCTACCCCCTGCCTGCAGCCTAGGCTGTGGTGGGAGTGTGCTGCCTCCCTTCCCCCCAGGGGCCCAATCCTTCCAAAGGAACTTCAACTCTCATCTTCAACCCAACTAGGAGCAGGGTTAGGCCTGGAAGGTGGAACCTACTAATCTTCTCTTCCAGCCCAGGACCTCTGGCAGAGGCTGCCCTCCCTCATGCCCCCGAACATTTAAATTTTTTAAATTTTTATTTTTTTAGAGACTAGGTCTTGCTGTGTTGCTCAGGGTAGTCCCAAACCTGTGGACTCGAGTGATCCCTAGCCCCAGCCTCCCAGGTAGCTGGGATTACAGGCGCACGCCACCATGCCTCATTGTTTTTTAGAGACTAGGTCTCACTATGTTGCCCAGGGGTAGTCTTGAACTCACGGACTCAAGTGATCCCTGTCCTCAGCCTCCCAGCGCTGCAATTACAGGCACACACCACCATGCCTGGCTCCCAAAACATTTTTAAGCAACAGAAAGGAAATTCTTTTTCTCATGGAGTTTATGTTCTAGTGAAAGGAGATCAGAGTAGAGAAACTATGAAGAAAAAAAAGTCTAGGTTATAGGATAGAGAATGATTGAAAGTGAGGGAACAGTGGCACCGGAGCAGTGAAGGAAAGCAACTCAGTGACTTGAGTGACAAAAGCTGCAGAACATTCTCGACTGAGGGAGCAGGAACTGGGAGTGAGTTTAGGTCTGAATCGTGACTAGTGAGAATGATGGCCAGTGAGGTTTAGTGCTCCTGTAACCAAGGATATGGCAAGGCCAGTCAAGGAGTTTGGATTTCTTTTTTTTTTTTTTTCGCATCTTTGAAAAAAATTATATCATTTTTATTGAGGTAACTCTGGCTCACAACCACACATATGATTTAGGACTACAGAGTCATATCTCTCCACATGTATGTCACCACTCACACCATTCCATAACACCCCAAGTTCTCCACCCCAGTCCACTGGGCCTTCACCCCTTTTACTACATCTCAATTCTGTAGATTTCTACATTTTGTTTTGTTTTGGTTTTGTCCATTCCTTTGTTTTTGTTTCTTTACAGTCCACATATGAATGAAATAAATTTTTTTTCTTTCAGGGAGTTTGGATTTTCTTAGCAGGCACAGAAAAGCTGATGAAGGGATGTGGACTGAGAAGAGAGCTGATGTTTCTGACTACTCCGTATAGGTGTGGGCTGAGGGTGGGAGGGTGGGAGCAGAAGCCTTTACAAGAGTTCTGCTTTAGTTCAGGCATGATGATGTTGGTCTTGGTTGGCGTAGTAGCCATGGCGATGGAGCCAAGTGAGTAGCTGTATCTACAGGCTGAACTGAAAGGACTCGATTGTTTGGATGTGAGGCAGGGGTGAAGGAAAAGGATGACACTTTGGATTTTGATTTCAGCAAATAGATGCATGGTGATGCCGTTGACTGAATTGGAAGGGTTGTGGAGAGAGTTTTTGCGGTGGAACATGAGAATTCAGTTTGAGAATACAGTTTTGGAGAATTTACAGAGATTTCTGTTTGCAAGGCAAGTAGAGATGAAAAACTTGCTCCCTGAGAACTTCAGTGGCGAGATTATTCTAGATACAATATTTAACCCTGTGCTAGGGACAGGATTGTTTAACCCAGCAGGGACAGTGCAGTCCAAACTACCAGCACAGTAGCCACTTGTCCCATGTGGCTGTTGGTCACCTGACAGACAACTTGTTTGAATGAAGATGTCCTTCAAGCACAAAACTCACACCGGAGTTCAAAGACTTAACACTGGAAAAAGAACATAGACTATCTTGATAATTAAAAAAAAATCTATTGCATGTTCAAGTGCCAGTTGAGCTGTTGTGTTAAATGTGATCTATTATTAAACTTAACCTGTTTCTTTTTACCTTTTTAAATGTCGCTACTAAGAAATTTAAAATTACATTTGTGGCTTGCATTGTATTTCTTTTTTTTTTTTGTACAAGAAAAAGCTACTTTTTATTAAGTGAATCCCACCAAGTATATATATTTTTTATCATCACCAGCATCAGCAGGCAGCAGCATCCACAATAACAAAAATAGCATATTGATAAAGACCCGGGTATGTGCATTCCACAGTCATGTTTGAATCCTTGATGTCACCTACCGTATGATCCCTCCACCAATCAATTAACTTTCTTCTTGTTAGTTTCTTAATATTTCAGCTGGCAGATAATTCCAAGTTAACAGGGTTTTTGTGATAATGGTAATGTAGGCAAACAACATATGTTGTTGGCATCTAATAAGCATTTGATACATAAAGACAGATTACTGATAATGAAAGTCATAATTACTGGTACCACTTATTGGTTCCTACTAGATCCACAAAATTATCTTATCCCCTTTAAATATTTGTTTCAATTGTTCCTTAAATCAACTTTATAATATGAATGAGAAAACTGACTTTAACTTAGTTGCCCAAAGTTAGAAACTGGTAACAAAAATACATAGAACTGAGATTTGAACCAATATCTATCGGATTCAGGAGTTTCCTCCACTAGCTCATTATTTCACAGGACTAAAGATTGATGAATTATAATTATAAAAGCAGTTTGTCTTGGGTAATCACCAATAGTAACATACCTTGACTAACTTCTTAGCAAGACTCTCTGGTAATGTTTTATCTGACCATCAGGTGGCACTTTCTGTTGGGTGGTGCCTCATGAGCTGGGCGGGCTGGTCAGACCCTGCAGCATGTAATTGGCAGGGCACCAGGGGGCAGCAGTGGTTAGGAGTTCGAAAGGGCACCTTTGCTGGGGGTACTCCTGCTTTGAACCCAGACTTGGGGTTGTTGACCAGGTTCTCTCTTGCTGCCCTTCCTGGAACCTTCTCAGAGGAAAAGTGCAGGACACCCTTTGGACTTTCCAAATTTCTTAACTGTCTCGGTTGCAGTTGAGGAAGAGGCAGGAAGGGTCTCAATGAATCACGGCAATAAAGACAGGAATTGCTGATACTGCACACATGCTGATTCCTTATCCCTTTCATCTCACGTATGACTGATGTCAACCTTCCAGGGAAACATTTCCACCCCTTGGGCTGAGCAGAGTATGCCAGCCAACAGCTGTGTAGTTAAGGCAACCAGAGTCATAAAACCCATAGTGATTAATTTCTCTGAAATAGATGCGGCTATAACCCAATTTCATCCATTAGCATTCTAGCCTGTAGTATTTCTAGTTGGCATGAAAACTGCCATTAGGGGGGAAAGAGCAGTGAGGTGATTGGGAGTGAGATTGAATTCACCTCAGGTAGTTTGGTGTGATGTTTGTGAGTGCCATGGTGTGCTAGAGACTATCCAGGGTGCCTTGAGTTGTATATCGATGTGCCTGAATAGGTGTCCAAATAATGTAATGCAGGAACAAATGTGTATGTATGTATGTGTGTGTGGGGGGGCTAAAAAGAGAGACCCATGAGAGAGCAGAGGAAGCAAAATTAATACCATGTGTGTGTGAACCCAGAGAAGGCACCAAGTGGCATCAGAGCAGAGGGGCAGGATTTGACCATGCAGTGGGGGACTGAGAGAGGATTTCCTTGGCACAGGGGACTGTAGAGGTAAACACGATATGGGAATGGACAGGGAGAAAATGTAACTAGAATATTAGGCACACGAGGCAGAGCCCTAAGGAAGGAAAGTTGGTGTCAGACCTTCAGAGGCCTTGGTTTTCAGTTGTTAAGGAGATTTGGCTTTAGAATGTAGGCACTTGGGAGCCATTTATGAGGGGACACATCTGGACAATGCATTTATAGAAAGAAGTGACCATTGCCTGAAGCTTTGGGTGCTTAAAAGGCAGGAAAGTACAGGGAGAGGAAAAGGAGCTGGTATAAGAAAAGGAGGGAGATGCCACTTGGTGCCTTCTCTGGGTTCACACACACATGGTATTAATTTTGCTTCCTCTGCTCTCTCATGGGTCTCTCTTTTTAGTCCCTCCCCCCCCCACACACATTTGTTCCTGAATTACAGAAGGAACTGGGAATAAGGTAGTGTGCAAACAAGGTAGTGTGTAGTAGTTAAAAGCATTCATTTTGGAAATGGAAAGACTTGGATTGCAACCATAGTCTTACAATTTTTTGGTATTTGTTTTATTAACATATAAGTCACCTACCATACAATTCAATCATTTAAAGTGTAATTTGCTAGTGTTTAATGTAGCCACAGCTATACAACCACAACTGTAGTCATTGTTCTTTTTAAGCACTGAGGTTTGGTTCCTATACCATAAAATTGACCATTTTGAATGTAATCTTCATTTTTAAAAATATCTTCACAAGGTTGTTTAAACATCACCACCATCTAATTCCAGAACATTTTCATCACTCCAAGAAGCTGGGCATGGTGGAACATGCCTATAGGTGGCAGCCTAGGAAGCCATGGCTGAGGCCAGGGATAGGGGTTCGAGTCTCTCCAGGGGCACGTAGCAAGACCTAGTCCCCCAAAAATAGCTGGGCGTGGTGGTGCGCACCTGTAATCCCAGCTACCTGGGAAGCTGAGACTGGGGATTGCTTGAGTCTGTGGTACCCCGGGCAATGTGAGCCTCCTGCGATTCCACCAGCAAAAACACCAAGACTTAGTCTCAAAAACAAACAAACAAACAAACAAACAAACAAACAAACAAAAAACCCAAAAAACAAGAAGACACCCAGCACCTGTTAGTAGTCACTCTCCAATCTCCCCTCTCCCCAGTCTTCGACAATCATAAATCTACACTCTGTCCCTAAGGATTTGCCTATTCTAGACATTTAGTATACACAAAATCATGCAAAATCTGGCCTTTTGTGTCTGGTTTATTTTACTCAATATGATTCCAAAGTGTGTTTGTGTTGTAGTATGTATCAATACTTTATTCCTTTCTATGACTGAATAAGATTCCATTGTTATGGAGGACTAAATTTTGTATATCCACCGGTAAGTTGATGAAAAATTGGGTTGTTTCCACTTTTTGGTTATTATGAGTACCAAATGCTACACTGAATACTTGCATACCAGTTTTTGTGTGGATAAATATTTTAATTTTACTTGATCATATATCTAAGAATAGAATTTGTGGATTGTACTTTATATTTAACTTTTTAAGGAACTGACAAGTTGTTTTCCAAAAAGGCTGCACTGTGGTACATTCCCACCAGTAATGTTTGAGGGTTCTGATTTTTCCAGATCTTTACCAACATGTGGAACTTTCATTAAAAAATAAATCATCTGAGTTAGTGGAAAGTGGAATCTCATTGTAATTTTGATCTGCATTTCCCATTGAGTTTCATTTCATGTTTACTGGTCATATCTTCTTTAGAGAAATTTATTTATGTCCCATGCATATTTTAAATATAATTATTTATTTTAATCATTTTTGAATTATACAAAATTTTTAATATTCTTACTGGATATATGATATTCAAATATTTTCTCCCATTCTGTGGGAGAAAATTTTCATTTTCTTTTAGTGTCCTTTGAAGAACAACAAAAATTTTTTTTGATGAAGTTCAGTTTATCTGCCTTTCCTTTCCTTTCCTTTCCTTTCCTTTCCTTTCCTTTCCTTTCCTTTCCTTTCCTTTCCTTTCCTTTCCTTTCCTTTCCTTTCCTTTCCTTTCCTT